>JAVRXN010000008.1:9240367-9517867 GCA_033556935.1 Timema podura | reverse complement strand
CTTTGTGCTCTTGTGTGAAGAATACCCTCTCTATCTCTCAGTTTCCCCTCCCTCCCTTTCACTATCTGTTATAACAGCCAGCTCGTTATGGACGGAATATTCAACACCTTCTTCCTCCCCCCTTTCGCAAAACCATCGTCGCTAAACTGTCCTGTTTCTAGTTATCAGAGACAAGCTGGTTCTTTTCATGTTTCTCAAACACTACACCTCCAATCTTTGCCTTTAGTGAACATATGTTTTACAGTCTATGGCAATGTTTGGTCCAACACATTTCAAGGAACACTCTTAGGAGCTATGTGGATAAACACATAGTTAATTCAGGGAACAGAACACTAGAAGCACTACTAAGGAACTATGTGGAAACACGCCTTTGGCTTAAAGAACATATCACAAGGAACTCAACGCAGAAACACTCCATCAGTTTTGTGGAACGCAATGTGAGAAGAATTGTTCAGGAAAACTATGCTGTTTTTATGTTTATTACTATTAATCTGTAGTAATTTATGCTTACTTATTAATCACTTAAAATATATAAGGAAATAAGGAGAGAGAGTATCTTACGAATGGCATAATCT
The DNA here is from genome assembly GCA_033556935.1 of Timema podura. Classification (NCBI taxonomy): domain Eukaryota; kingdom Metazoa; phylum Arthropoda; class Insecta; order Phasmatodea; family Timematidae; genus Timema; species Timema podura. The sequence goes on along the minus strand of JAVRXN010000008.1, from coordinate 9,517,292 downwards.
TGTATTATATAGTTGTTTACAGATGGCAAGAACTTAAATAAGATGGATTATTACAAATAGCACAAACTTGGATAGTGGTTGTTTACAAGTGGTACTAATTTGGATAATTTGGTTATGGAAAATTAGCAGGAACTTGGATAATATGGTCACTTATAAACAAAATTAACTTGGTTAACATGGTGGTTTACAAATTACACGAGCTTGGACGATACGGTAGTCTGCAGATACCATTCATTTGCCGATTATTTACGTTGATGTTAATGACAAACAAAGAGTAAAATAAACATGTAGAAAGAGTTTGGCTCTTAAAGATGTATGAGACTATGTTCTTAAAAAATGTTGATCAAACTATTTATTTTATAATTCATTTATAATATTTAGCAAAAAATTCTGAACGACGCACAAACTAGCATAATTCTAAAACAGATACAAACAACACCCAATCTTTTGACCATAAATTATTCATCATGAGAAGGAGAAAAATGTAATTTCTTCAATGATAATTATTTTTTAGGCATTGCCGAGATTCGATCCTGAGATCCTTATATCAATATGCAGATGAACTACAGATTTATCCAAGTTTTTGTTCAATAAATAATTCTTAGATCTTTTTTTTTTTCATCCCGGTGGGGCAAACCGTAAATCTGACTATTCACGTTGTATGAAATAATTAGTGTTATGTTACTTAGTTAATTACGAGTGAGGTTTGAGGTTCACTCTTGTGTTGAGCACGGTTGGATATCCACCAAACCATGAGGGGGAACAGCATAAGAGTTCTGAGTGGTGTAATTTTAATGGCAAGAGGTCCAAACTGAAGTAAATAAATTGTTTACTACGACATGGTGAAGGCTGTATTTTGAAAAGTAGTTGCAGCTGTCGGCGCATTAAAGGAATTTAAGATGGGGTGCTAGTGAGCGTGAGCTTAGGGCAGTATTTTCGAAGTTTTTATAGCATAAACATTTATTTGGCCAAATAAATCAAATATTTCTACTATAGAAACATAGAGTTTAGTTTTCCGCACATGCTAATCTCAACAATTCTTTAATATCTGTCAAGGGTGTTCTGGAATTTAATGACAACTTTTTCTCTGCATTTAAAAGTTTGTCACCAAATGCGCCATGCTCATGACAGATATTCCAGAACTCTTGAGATTATCATGTGCAGAAAAAGCTAAACTCTATGTTTCTATAGAAAAAATATTTGATCTATTTTTGCCAAAAATTGTTTATGCTAAAAAAAAACTGCAAAATTAATGCACTAAATTGGCGCTCACTAGCACCCCACCTTAAACGTCGCCGAAAAACCAAGAGCGGAACAGAAAAGTGATCACGTGATGAGCTAAAGCCAATTACAGGTTTTTAGCTAGACTATTTTGACATATTTTTAGTTTTGAATAGTTTCCACTTGATCAGCTCTATTACAGAACTTCTTTTTGGAGACACCCAATCAAATTTCAAAATCAACCAACTTTAATCAGTGTGCATGCACTTACAAATCGCATACGCTGAAGAAACATATCCTAGTTTTGTTAGGAGGAACAGTATCTGGTAGTTAATAAAGCTACTAATACAATTTTAATATATTTATACATCAATTCATGCTATCTTCAGCTTTTACTTTTGATAGATATTATCAATAACTATAAAATTACACAAAAATATTTAAAATCTTACCAATGTTGGTCGCAAAGAAGTATGTTTGAATTTTCTAAACTATTCTTCCAAACAAAATCAGGTCATAAAGACAAACAGACAGCTTCATTGACTGATGTTGTGAGGGTATTTAAAAAACGCTTGTTAAATTGAAAGCGTGTGTATAAATGAATTGACGTGTATTATATAACACAACACTACAATTTCAAAACATTGATCGTGGCAATAATCTTTCAGATCCATCCATCCAATGTAAAATCAGATATTTTGATAGTAAGCTGTTTTCAGTTTCCGTTGCAAAGCGCCATGGTTCATCAACATGAATGTCTGCTAGAGTGTGAATTAATACACCCATAGTCAGATTCTGCTCTCTATTTACAGCCAACGTATGAATCAAGCTTTAGTAAATCTCTATTTTACAGAGCAAGAAATGAAAACACATTATATTGGATGCATAACAATCCGTCTTGTGTGTCTGTTTTCAACACTCATCCAAAAAATAAAGAGTGGAACAAGCAAATTAATAGCGTAGTTTTACCCATTACAATTTTTAACTGGTCAAAAGTTGGACAGACAAAATCCTTCGATGAATTGGGAGATAGATGGTCTAAACCAGGGTCGTCCAACGTTGTCATCTCAAGGGCCAAATACGATTATCAGTTTGGACTGTGGGCCTAGGATAAATATTTATTAGTCCCAATAATTTAATATAGGGCTACAAGCTACACTTAATAAACAATTATTTTCGATACTTCAAATAAATTGTATTTTTTGTTGATAGAATCTTTCAAATTTTACTATAAAAATTAGGTTTAATAATCTCTCAAAAATGTATCATGAAAATATATGAACGCACACACAATTTCACAAAGCAAATAAAGCATCATAAATATAAATGTATTCATATTTTTACTAATCAAATAACTGTATAGTAAAATGCAATCATGACATGTATATTTCACGTCTGGCACCGAATGTCCCTCCAGGACACTGTGAGGGCCACATTTTCAGTGAGCGTGGGCTGCCCGTTGGGCCACACTGGGCTAAGCTAATATCATCTTACAGTAGTGTATTGAATTCTTTGCATCTCCGGATATTTTAATATATTAAGGTGTATATCCATTAATGTAATACTGAGGAAATTTTTGTTGCTATAATTGCTATATGTTTCATAGTTTATAAAACTATGTCACCAAGCATGCATTTTTTGTCGCCCCTGGATGAACATTTCAGTTGTGTTTCTGGTTTTTATATTTCGCATTGTTATTGAGACAAACTGTCTCCATTGAAATCCACTCAGTTAGTCAAGATGTGGTACGACTATTATGAATAACACCTTGTCGCACTATCAATCTGAATCAACTTGCCTATGTTTTATATGTTGGTAGATCAGGAAACGTGAATTAAGAGTAGTGTTTTTGCAGTTACTATAATAAAACTTTTAAAGCCAAAATGAATCAAATAGTTCCTCAGTAGAAACATAGAGTTTAATTTTCTTCACATGGCGACCTGATCAGTTTTTAAATGTCTGTCAAGGATGACCTGGAATTTAATGTCAACTTTTTATCTTCATTTAAAAAAAATTTCATATGTTACCGCTGTGCTAATGACACATATTCAACAACTGTTGATATCAACATGTGAAAAATATTAATTTCTATGTTTCTACTGTAGCAATATTTTACTTACTTTAGCCAAAAATAAATTGTTATAAAAACTGCAAAAACACTAGCTTTAACTCACCTTCCCTACCAATCCTCTTTAAACCTATTTTCAGTCAGTCAACAAGCCTTTTATTTTTCGCATTAAATAGCAAGTAATCATCGAAGAGCCATTTTAAAGTGAATGATGCACCAGCTCCAGATGTCTTTAGTAATCGATATTTTTTTACGATCTCTGTAAAATTGCACGATTATATTATTCATTTTTCTTTTTGACTTTTGTTACATCTTCACCAGTAACCTCACATAATTTAGCCCGTGCATCGTTTCTTTCATTTCGGTGTTTATATTTTATGTCACTAGTATTTCATAAACATTAGAAAATTTTGTATAATTCCATTAATTGTATTAAGGTGATACTAGTCCATTTAAATGAAACTCTGCTCAAAGGAAAGCAAAACACAAAACAGCAACCGGTGACGCATTGTCTCCATCACGGCAACAAGAAGTTACAATTGTGGTTGTTCAAACAATGTACCAATTAAATCTATTGGTAAGTACCACTTCACGCGGTAACACGAAACAAACAAAAACTTGTTTTTTCTGTAGTTGGAAATATGAAGGAACATCTTGCAACTTACTGGAACATTGAGGAACATTTTAAGAATAATTTAAAGGAAACAAAAAAGTTCCTAAATGTTCCTTAGGCGGATACGTACCTTTTTAATTTTTGATATTTGTGGTTTTAATTTATTTATATTTTGCTCCAATTTTACTGACGGCTTAAATTAAAGAGTAAGGCAGGTGGGGAAAGTATGTAGGAAAAACCGCATTAACCGCATTTATCACTTTGTTTTTCCCGTCGCCTTCTAGAGATAAGTAATTAACAATCAAACCACACCTTGGTTCAACCAGCCTAGATTCGAACTACAACCTTACATTGGCAATTCAGTCCATAAGAAGAATGACACCTTAAGCCGTGTGAACTCTAAGGTGGAATACTTAGTAAAGTCATTGCAAGAAAAATTGTTAAAATTAAAATGTGTATAGTATAACTGTAAACAATTCGTATTTAACGCAGCCCATTGAAATTTTGAAGTCAACACGCTTGTCAACGGATCATCCGCCCATAAACCAAATCTGACGTCCGTGACAGACAAGCGGATAAAAAGTTGACAGGCGCGACGAGACGTATTAAAACCGCATGTGTTACTGGAAGGGTCAAACGTGTTTGCTGACCATCATGCATCAGTGTCAACACACATCAACATGGCTGCCGTAAATACACACTCTGCGTGTAGTCCTACTACCCATCCTGGACATTTCTATAAATTTATACCAAAGGGGCAGATATAAGGTAGGTACAATTAAAAGTAAATGTACCTGAATTTGTTTAGAGGATTAGTGGTAACTATTTAATAACAAAATCATCATATCCTACCGGACTTGGAATTCGAGCCTCTTTGTCACCGACAAGACAAAGCTATACAAGACCGGCATTACATTAGTGTGCCCAACGGCGTGGACTTTTCAAATTAATCAATACTCTATGCTATTTGTTTTTTACTTTGGGAGGGGGGTAAATTAACGAAATAATTTCGGGTTGTTATTTTCAAGAATAGAGGTTATGTTAACGACTAATGACATTTACATACATTGGTTGAGTCTATAAACTAGTTCTGAGCTATGACACTAGCCTTGGTTATCTTAACCACGACAGAACCTAGCTTATTCCTATTTTATTACGTCTATAATAGTGATATCCGAACCTAGGAGTCACAAACTCCATTTGGGTCACAGCTGCTTCATCTGGGTTTTCATTGCCTGTAAAGGCTAAAGCTTTCTAGCTACTCTTTAAAGTGATGATAGTGGCAAGGGGCTAAATTCAAATAGAAATGGAAAATGTTAATGTGGGGATGTAATAGACGCGAAAAAAAGGCCAGTGTGTTCGCAGTTTTTATAGCGAAATATTTGTTTTTGTCAAAATAAATAAAATATTGCTTCAATACAAACATATGGCTTAATTTTCTTCACATGGTGATATCAACAGTTGCTGAGACTCGCTTCGGTGGCCACATCGTCTAAGGCGCTACTCTCACAGTAGACAAGACTGCCAATGACTGGGAGATCGAGGTTTGACTCTCAGTCGGGTGGGCCGAAGGTCGTATTTTCAAAATGGTTTTCCCTTCACGCAGATGCGGGTACACTTCCTCTAAATATAACCTTCCTAATCCCTAAAACCATTAGTGTAATTATTATGGAAGCCAATAACCCAAACGGTTAGTAAGACAAGGTGCTAAAAAGCAAGTTGCTGAATGTCTGTCATGAGTATAGTGACACTAGATGACAAAGTTTTTAATGAAGATAAAAGGTTTTCATTAAGCTGCATAGAACACCATGTGAAGAAAATGAAACTCTATGTCTATACTGAAGCAATATTTGATTTATTTGAACAAAAATTTTTTATAAAAAGTTTAAAAACGCCGCCGTCCCCTACACCCCCACGTTAAAATTGTTTTAATCATTTAAGCTATCCAATTATTGACAATTGCTTGTCGACTTAGCTTACTGTAACATCCTCCTGTTTGGGTGATGGCGCTGCAAACGTTCGATTTGCTCAATACAAAATACTCGTCTGGTTTGTTGATTCTCTTATGTGAACTCTCAGCGTCGTTCATATTAAGAACCGGCATCGTTGGGCAAGCGGGCTAAGCATCATGCTCATCTAGTTTGGTTTTTTGTTGAAGATTAGGTCAGGGTTCGAATTCCAGTCGGGTGTAGTGTAGGGGATTTTTCCTAATCCTACACGCAAATTTGGGTGGGTTTCTTCTAGATTCTACCTTACTCATCCATACTCAAATAGGGTTATAATATGTGTATAGTCCGAACGAGTAGTAAAACTTGGTTTAAAAAATAAAATCTAAAATCTAGGATTTTAATTCTTGGAGGATATCAAGGATCTTCAATGGTCTTAGAGTCTAAAACAATTGGGAACGGTTAGCTTAGAAAATATAATCTTCTTTAAAATGCGGATTTAAATATGCTGTCGTGATGATGTGTACTTTTCCAGGAGATAGCCAAAGTTTTTTTTTTTTGTATAGTTAAGTGATATTTTTTCACCCATGCTTGTGTATTTGAACAAAGACTTCACACGTAATAAATTATTCACTAAGAAAAAAAGGGATGCCTTCAAAAAAATCATTGTGTTTTCTCACTTATATGGATTGTACCAAATCTTTCTCTAAATATTCCTTCCCCTTCATATTTTTTTCCCCACTATTTATCTCAATACTTTTCTCCCTCTTTTTCTCAAAATTCCTTTCCAGATCAATATTTTTCTTAATTCATTTCAATAATTAACTTTCTCTCTCTATCGAAATATTTACTACTCTCGATACTTCTATTTCTGAATCTCTCTCGATAATTCTTTATATCCCTTTAAATATGTACCTATCTTCCTTTCTCTCATTTTTAATGTTCTCCTCATTCCCTCACATAATCTTTTTAGCTTTCCTTCTCAATAAATATTTTTTTCATTCCCTTGCTTCAATTTATTTAAATTTATATTTCTTAATATTTATTTATTTATTTCTCAATATATTGATCTCTATCACTCTCTCAACATTTATCTATTTCCCTCTTTCTCAATACCATCCTCTCTCCCTCTTTCTTATTAATCGTCTTTATCTCTCAATACCTATATTTGCTGTATTCTGTCACGATAGTTGTAAAAACTTCCAATGATCATACAATTTAAGAACCACTCTAGTAGCCCACACAATAGTCCATGGGTGTTAACACTAAATACCATGCAGTCGCCATCATCAGCTCTGGAAGACCTCGTATTTTTAAAGCATTGCAAAGGCGTTTTACTCGTGTTCATTTTGACGTATGAAACTCATTCTTTAGTTATTCTAGACAGGAAATCCGTAAGATGATATTTATAGCCATTGTGGTAACATGAAACGTACTGCAACGTAATTAATTGAGCATGTACAGAAAAAAAAAGTCTGTAATATTATTTAATTCACTGGCATAAATAAATTTGCAAGTAATAGTTGTATCTTATACCTATTTTTTCTTAATTTATAAATATGGAAAGAGATAAGGAAACATTTTAAAAATATGAGTTAAATGCAACTTCTAAGAGAATCAATTTTGATACTAATTTCGCGTGCACATGAGTTGCTTTCGTACATAATGTATAATTTAATTCAACACACGACAGATATTACCTTTTTTTACAAGCAACTATCATGGCGGCTATTGGCAAAGCACTTATGGTTATTAAAATTTCGAATGTGATTAAGTACATACTTGCGCATGCTCCGAAGGGATATTTGTGTTACATACAGTCAACTCTCGATTCTACGACCATTCACGGTTCCCTGGAAAAGGGTCGTTATTTCGAAGGGGTCGTTATTGGAATGTTAACTGATTTTATTTCACCCCCGACCCTTATACGCAAAAATTGCTTTTTTTAGACAACACATGAAAAAATACCTATTTCATAAAGAAGTCCATTATGGAGGCCTGCTTCTTCTTAGCGTCAGTTTGCTCGACGAAGTCTTTCACATTATAGAACTGTAACCACAGCTCTTCGCTAGCGCCCTGGCGCTTAAGTGCTCTTGAGTAGATGTCCACGCTTTCAGAACATCTTTCGTTGTGGGGATGTCTTCAGGCTCTTCTTCCATTTCTTCCTCCCCCTCTTCATTGCTGGACTCCTGCTGCTCCCTGATTATATCGGCGTTGTCGAGGGTGCCCCAAACTGTGATGTCATCATCTGCTGCTATGTACTCCTCATACGTGCAGTCTGGGGCTAATCTCTGCCATGTTTCCTCGTTGCACGGCCGAGTGAAAGTCAGGGGGGCAGACGAAGGTGCTGTTGATGAGCCAAGCTGCGGTTCCGTGTAGGGGCCTGGCTGAGAATTGGCGTCCACTGGCGGGGGGTCATCTGGGTCTTCGGCGCTGGCAACGAAGGGTAGCACATAGACTGCAGTCTCTTCATTGACTGGTAGGACAAAGTGGCCGTGTCGAAAGCAGTTGGTGACTACCACCGGTCTCACGGGCCTCCAACTGGTGACGATTCCCTCCATGGCCCTGAACACATCCCACTTTTTGACCTCCTTGCCCATGTCGAGATTCCACACCATACTCCAAACAAGCATCTCGCGGAACTTCACCTTCACTTGCTAGATTATCCCCCAGTCCAGGGGCTGAAGCATTCTGGTGGTGATCTTTGACAGAAACATCGATGTTCCTGAGTTTGTCGAGATGTTGCCCTTGAAACCCCGGAGTTTCTTGAACTTACCGATCACGAGGGGCGAAAAATTCATCGACCTTTTTCTACATCATCGGTTCGTTTATAGACACGTTTTGCGCTCAATGCTGGCTGAACCACTCCAGCATAGCTTGCTTCAGATTCGTGTGCGTCGCACCCTTCAAATTTTTGGCCTTTACATTGTGGCCTTCCTTCTGCACTACATTCACAATTTCTTGTCTCATTTTGAGAATCGTGAAAAGTGTCAACTTCGGAATGTCATGCCACCGCGTAGTCGCCATCTTTGTAATCTTCTTCTCATCCACTTCCTGGATTATCTCCTACTTCTTCATGAGCGTCAAGAAGGTCCTCTTTCCCCTCATTTCGTCGAAATTATAAGTTCGTATCAAATAAAAGAAAATAGCTTGGGTTGTCCAAAATAGTTCACAAAATCAAACCAAAAACGTAACCAAATCGAGAATCTAAATAACAACGGCAAAAACAAGCCTGGCGGCAGCGGCAGTCGCGCGCGGGGAAACATTGTCTTGCTTGTGGGAAGGGGTGGACAAAGTCAAGTGCTATTGGCTAGCATTGATAGGGTGGTGTTTATTTTTATACCTGACCTACCCCAGTTACTAGTAATACAGCACTGACAAAAATAATCGTAAGTGCAACAAACACATTTTACGGCCGATTTCCTTAAAATTTTCGACCTTTTTTATTCACATTTTTCACGGTTCCCCAAAAAAGGGTCGTTACTTCGAGAGGGACGTTATTCCCGGGGTCGTAGAATCGAGAGTTGACTGTAATCAAAGTAAGCGGTACCCTGTTTTTCAAACAAAAGTAGGATGAAATATATTAATTATGAACAAACATTTTATAGAAGTGGTAAAGATGTTTAAAAATGTATCGCAAAGTGTAAATGCATTTATATGCAAAACTTTTTTGAAAAAAAAAATATGTTAGATGGTTACCTTCTATTCTCAAAACAAGTGAGAACACAATAAACGTGTAAATGCACAGTCATGTTATTTTAAAGTAACTACTTCACTGATTAATTCATAATAGCTGTCATTATTATTTAAATATAATTTTATATGTGAAATTAAGTAGGAAAACATCTCCCGTGGATATGGGGCACTACAGTAGCCCTATGGCTTCTTTGGTGCTGACAGACAGTTCACAACTGTCACTTCTGACAGTCAACATTTAGGTATATACCTAAATGTTGACTGTCAGAAGTGACAGCTGCTAAACACATTTTTTTTGCAGATCATATGGTTCGGCGTAGGGATACATAATTTGGTCTGGTAGCTTTTCAAAGCCATCAGCTGTCAGCTGTGAGCTGTCATTCAGCACCAAAGAAGCCATGGAGCTACTGTACACTAGCTAACATAAACTTAAACTAACTTAACGTAACTTGAGGGTTGGGGGTGCTTAAGGAGGGAAGCAAGAGAACGCGAGGTAAATTAGGTGTTCTCACAGTATCTATAGCAAAAAAAAAAATGCTTGGCCAAAAATTAATAAGATATTGTTCTAGTTCATATTAGATACATTTAGTTTATTTTAGGGTTATTAATATCAACAGTTCTTGACTGTGTCATGGGTGGAGAGAAAGTTGACCAGAAACTGTTTGAATTAAGAGAAAAGGTTATGTTAAAATTCTGTGATTCTATAATAAATTAGACTATCAAGAATTGTTGGGATAATTATTGGTAGAAAAATCAAAACTAATTGCATCTCCTCAAATGATATAGTTAAGACTATATGTTTTACATTTTCCTCACACTGTTAAGCTAAAATATTATTATAACAAGGAATATTTTAAAATTCTGTTTTGAGGTGAACTCATTCGTGAACAGGGGATACTATTTTTTTTTAAATTCCAGCCCTCTGCGTGAGGTAGATATCACGCAATGTTCATGACAGACAAACTCTTCATTATAATTTATATAGAAGAATAAGATAAAAGATAAACCGCTTCAGAACGGTCTAAGGCAGTGGTCGCCAAATGGTGGACCGTGGTCCACATCCGGCCCGCAGGGACATTTTAAAGGACATTGACGATATAGAGATAAACAGAAGAAATGATGCTATCTCGGCGGTGGGCGGGTAGTAAACATGAAAGGCCAGCAATAATAAATAAGTAAAATAACTAAAAGGAAATAAAAACAAGTTTTTGAATAAAGTATAGTCTTATATGGCTTGAACTTGAGTCACTGTTAAAATTTTGCCGGACCGCGAAATTATGTCAAGTTTTTAAAACGGACCTCCATAAAATATGATTGGACACCCCTGATCTAAGGCATTACTCTCGTTTTAGACTGTCCTGAAGATGACGGGGAGATCGGGGTTTGAATTCCGGTCAGGTCTACTGAAATTGTTTTTTCCTTCGTGGTTCCCCACTCTTCTTTCATGCAAATGCGGGTAGATTACCTCTTAAATGCTTCCTTTCTCATCCCTACACCAATAAAACTATTTAATTTCTGGTTCATGGACCTAATTTAATTCTTTATTTCAAAATATGTCCAAATGTAAATTTTTAAACAAAAAAAATTAAAATATTTGTGTGCATTCATACATTCGTACCAGATGTAGTTATTATACTAAATTTTAAAAAAATCAGAAAATGAGAAAATATAATATTTTGAAATAGTTATATGGTCAATATATATTAATTTTATGTAGAACCATAAGCTTGCCAAATTTAATCATAGATTATTACTAATAATTAAAACCAAGCACTTGGGTAATTAAACTCCGATTATGATTGTCAAACCATTTAATGTTTGTGTTTGTGTTTTGTTTCCCCAAAGAGGAACCTTTCAGTTACCGGGATTTCCAACTGGCTTAAAACCTCGTGGGAGATATGTCCTCTACAAAACCACCCCCCAAACCCCCCTCCTCTCATCGTTCTCCCCCTTAACCCCTTTTCCAAACACGCCACGTCAACGCTCCCACTAACACATGTTGCCAACACAACCCCTTCTACCTCTCTACCAACAGTAGCTCTTTTATATTTGATCCTTTATAATGCTAGGGGTTTTGTTGAAATGTGTTGTGGACAATCCTAGTCGAATTGTGAAACAGAGGTATTTTACGATTCTGAAACAAATTCATTGGGTATGATTTTACAGTGAACTGAAACAAATGTCATTTTGGAGTACTGTAGCTTTAATGTTGTTAATGTTGTTAAACTATCTTCAGATTTACACCAATTTTACGTAAATATAAGGGGAATATATAAAACAAATAAAGTATTCACTTTGAAAAAAGATATCCACCATATTATGTTTGAACGCCCCTATTAAATATCCTCTTAACTTTTTTATTAGTAATAAACCCTTGTAAATAAATTTACCCACACCAATGGTTACGTGGACCAATTTGTTAGTCACGGGGACGTCGAGTTACGAATTCCCAGTTAGATTAACTGAAGGGGATTATTTCTTAATGCTTTCATGCTTTTTCCTCCTGTATAGTATAATTTACAATTGAATGAAAACGAAGAAGCTTGGAGGACCAGTGTACGAACACGGACAAATGGACTGTATGGTGGAAAGGAAATGGATAGAGGCAACTCACCTTCACTTTATGTGGTCTGACTGGTAGTGTCTTGGCGCAGTCCTCTTCAATAACACACACACGAATAAAAACTAGACCACTTCCGGGTGAAGGTTCACGGAACCTTATCACTTCTGTCTCGATCGAGTCTCCGTGCACGGCACAATTAAATCAACAAAGCTAAAAACACCACGCCAGCGACACTTGGCGGGAAAACAATAGATATATAGTGGTCCAGGTATGGTCTTGTTGCTCCAAGAATGGGGAAGGTTAAGGTAATATATGACAAAACCAAACAAACAGAACTAAACCTCAACAATAACAATCAACATCACAAAACAAAAAACAACAAACAATTCAATTTCGAGGCATAGAGAACCTAGATAAAAGGAGCACTATTCAAAGATATAACATAGAGGAATGAAAATGAAGTATAGGATTAATAATACTCGTCAAACAATAGAAAAATATACAAACACCTCCACTAAAATAAGTGTACACTTCCTTTAAATTCTATATCCATAATCCTTACTCATCACTGTAAATATGCGGATATACTCCAAGGTATCTTTAGCCGGAGGAAGCCTTGCTGAAAACACGTGTTTTTAACAATGTTTTTAACCAATTTTAAAAATCTGCCCATAAAATATTATTAACTTTTGTCATCAACATTTGTTATTAATATTGTTAAAAGTCACTAGAAATATTAATAAAATTTTGCTATTATTAACTTTTGTCAATATCATTCGTTTTAAGTAATTATTTTCTCCATGAACATGTCCATAATATTGTTGCTAACTTTGTTATTAGCAGAAATTTTGCGACAGCTCTGGAGGGTGTCCTGATCAAAGGATGGTGATAACAAAATGTTACTAGCAAGCTATCTATTGACAGCACTGTTAATAACATTGTGCTGTAGATCAATTTCCTGCCAGCTTTCATTAGATGTAAGTCTTTGTGTCGTTTAGTTATGCAATATTATCAATTTATTTTCAAGTACAAAATGGAATGGTTCAGAGAAAAAAAAATTAAACCTAATTGAACTTGTTATCTCACCAATTTCAAGGTTTTATTTCATATTATTTCTAATCACTTATGCTATAGTGTCCACTTTGTCTAATACTACTTTAATGGTATGAAAAATCCATATTCTTTTCTGCTTTTTTTTTTCTTTCTGTACCGATAATCAATACACAAGCTGCAAAAATAAGTACCTCCTAAGAAGCCATTACTTGGATTATAGGAGCTGGCTATAACACGTTAAAATTGAAACTATTTTTAGCTATTTATTGTTAATAAACATGTTTCAATAACTTTATATCAACTTTTAATTTGTTTTTCTTTTTAAAAAACATGTTTCAATAACTTTGATATCAACTTTTAATTGTTTTTCTTTTCAAATTGTTCATGACATGCTATCAACATTTCTGTCAAAAAAATTTCTATCAACATTTTGCTATCGATATTTAACAAAAACAGTCATAAAATAATTAATTAACGTATTTACTACTAAAATTTTGTTACTAACAATGTTTTTGTTATTCCTATAAAGTGGTATTGGTGGGTAGCGAGATTTGGAGCACGGAAATTAAATAAACAGTTTAAAACAACACAGGTAATTTTCTGCACACATAAAATAATATAACATAATGTGGTATCATAACATAGCATAGTATGATATTATACGTCAGGTGGTTTAGGTTATTAGACTCACTTTGAATTAGGAATAGAGAAGTCGGGGCTCGAACTTTGGACAGGTGATAGAGGCTGGTTTCCTCTCGTGTGATTTTCAAATCATCTAATCCTGTTTAAGAGTGTTCTATTACTCTAAATCACTCTCCTAATCCTAGCCCTTAGTTTAAATAAATAATAAATAGCCCTTGCGTTTAGTGCAAATAATAATATAATTTTTAATTCATGTATATCACAAACTGATACATGAAGATTTACCACAGGATCAGTCCAGAAAGCTGAATCAAATTTAACTAAGTGAAAAATAACAACCTGGATACGAGGTTCGATTCTCAAGTCCAGTTTGTCATTTTTCACTTAATTGAATAGAAGTGTCTATCGAGCATTGGTGACGGAATTAAGCCCGCAGGTAGATAAAAATGTGTAAACACCAATTGAATGGATAGGTGTCTTAAAGCCATCGCCTATTTGAAAGATTTAACGAAATATTCTTACACTACATAAATTATTATGTTAATGGCAGTCCTAAAACATCGAAACCACTAAAATAGATCAATTATTTGAACTGTCTTCTATTGTGGTATCATTACCTTACTTTGTTTGAGAGGTTTACGTCCCTTCAATTTATATTCAACTCAAAGCTGCGAAATTTCACATTAAATGATGAAATGAGCTAATTCTAACGTACCCTAAGATAATAGGAACTCGAAATTTCATTGCCACACTTACAAAAGTACGCCACGTAACACATCTAGTAAAATAGTTCTACCCTTAAACATTTTTTTTGGCTATAAAAACTTAAAAGTAAGGTTTTCATTTCATTTTTGTTATTTGATGATCATAATCTAAAATAACAAACCACGTCTTAATTAATGTGGGAACACTGGCGAACATCCCTAATGAATCCTAGCGTTCGGAACTGCCAATTTAGTTGCGTTATTTATTTTGTTGAAACATTAATTTTTTTATTGGTTTTTTCACCGTAAATATAAAAACAAACAAATGTATAGCTTCGGATTGCGTTATTTTATTTTCTGAGATAGGAATAAGATGTAAGATTTAGTTCAAAACTATTTAGTTAATGAAACCATTTAAGGTAATCTAAAGTTGGTTGAAAAAACTAAATTTCTTTAAAGTTCTACTTTGTAAGTTTTCTTCGTGAGATTACAAAGTAATGGATTCTAGTTAGGACGGGGTGGTCTGAGCTGAGTATTCAAATAGTGTCTAATCAATTGATTGTCGTCTGCAGTTTATGTTGGCGTGGTTAAGTACTTCTAAATGAATAAAGTTTAATGAAAAAGTTCAAAAACTTCTAGATTAGTAGAAAATACTCTTTTTTTTTGTATGGTCTAATGGTGACTATCTTCTCAACGATCAAACGTAAGGAAACGGGATGAAAAAAGTGGATTCCAAGCAATCGTATCAACATTTTATTTTTCTTCCGTCAAGTCATACCATCCGTAATAATAGGGTAGGCACTGAGAAAGATATAATAGTCTTAGAAATTCACCCGCAATTATATAGAGGGTAGTGGTAACCAACCTCAGAAAACCAGCCGATATTCTAAACCACCTTAACTGTCACCATATTATATTATTATTATTATATTATTATTATTATATTATTATTATTTTATTATTATTATTATTAGCACCACGTCTTACTAACCGTTCGGGTTGTACGCACTTAACCTAATGTGTAATGGTAGGGTGATTGTGAGATGAAATGGAGGACTTACGTTTAACGTGGGATCCGAACCACGGTGTAGGCCTGGTATATACCATATAATCAGATCAGACCAGCTTGACGTTTATTTCGTGTTCTCGCCGATGTGGTAAAATATATATAAGTCATACATAATTCAACAAAATGTTCAAATGACCAATACGTTGATGGGAGGATAGTATTAAAACATATTTGGAAGGCTGGTGTCTAAGGATAGGGATATGCTGAAGGTGTCTAAGGATAGGGTTGAGTGGCAAGCTTACGTTCTGGCAGCCAAGGTCAAAGAATTAGGTTAGGTTATTAGTATATTATATTAATTAATTGTATATTATATATTAATAATAATAGTATTAATATATATTATAATAAATATATTATATCTATGTATAAATACAATCGTTTGAAATGTTTGATTTGTATTTGCATGCATTAATGATTCACTTCTATTCATATTTCAGCTCCTTTATTACAATAATATATAAGCCATTTAATTGTTTTTATTGGTATATTATTTTAAAAATAGCAAGTCTATGAATACATTTTAGGTATGAAGTAATGAAAATTAAAATGCTTAAAAAAGCTTCTTAATTTCTACAGTATGAAACAATCTGATAAAGTATAACCCAGCAATTAATAAACTCGTTGCTAAAACAACGTGGAATAACACATTTAGAAGTTGATTCCCTCGTTACTAAATATAATATAACTAATAATATAAATATATTATATGTTAATCAAAGTATATATCAATTAATATATATATATTTAATCATATAATAATATATAAATATATTATGTATTGTATAATGGTAATCATATATAATTCAATTAAGTGAAAAATCACAACTTGGAATATGGCAGCATACTGCCGGTTATGAGTCACATGGACTGTAACGATTCACGTGTCCAGGTTGTCATTTTCCCCTTAATATAAATTGATTCAACTGTCAAGACTGATCCTATGAATAACCATCACGTATGAGTTTATGATATACATGACTTAACTATTATAAATGTTACGTAATCTAATCATATATATAAATATATTATAGATTTAAATTAAAATAAATATACATAGAACCCAATCTAGACACTATTAAATATTGAACTGGGAACCTTCCACTTAACAATCGGTATTCCTGCTATTTTAAACGGTATGTTTCAGACCCCTGCCCTAACATGTGTAAGCCCCTTTTAACCCAACTTCCACCCTCATTGAGTACTTTTTTAACATTTCGTTGAGCTGTTAATGTGTGACAAACAAAAGTGTTAAGCTGATTTCCACCAACCGCTTAGAAACTGCTCGAGTTGGTAACGACCCTTTTTTTTTCCTTTTGACCTGAGTTTACTGTTTTTGGCTTTACTTAGATATTCTCACCCCAATTTAGTTTTTTACTCTACTCAAAGGGGGGGGAAAAAAACTAAATAAAATCCTTTGCTTCAAACGAGGATCTAAAATTGATGGCTTAGATTTATGAAGTAGTCAAGTTCATTTTCTATTAATCTTTCAAGAACCCCAGAAAGACCAGCCTATTTTTTTTAAACTTTTTGGTTAAACCATTTTTTAATTAAAATTTTAGTAAGTAAGGATTTGATCAATCTCTATAATTATGTCAGTTTGGTTGATTGAGTGGATTTTTTTAAAAGCAGACACACGTGCTGGCGGGCATGTGTACAAGGAAGTCAGTCTTATCTAGTCCAGTTTTATGATGATGGGGTCAGAGTTCGAATCCAGACCGGGTTTATTGAAGGTATATTTTTACTAAATAACTCCCCACTCTCTCTCCACACAAATACTGACACATTTCATCTAACTTCTACCTTCCCCATCCCTACTCCATCAGTTTATTAAATGTGTATAGTCAGAACAGGTAATAAATAATATGCGGTGTAAATATATTTTATATATTTTCACGCATTTTATTTAGTATATATTTATATATGTATATATATAATACATACTAATATATAGTATGTAGTATATAGTATACATATTATATACTATATACTATACTATTAGATCATGGCATATATAGTATATACACGTATATACATGTAAGACATGGCTAAATATTGTAGACGAATGTGTGATGAAGAAAAATATTAAAAGAGTTTTAAGAATAAAAGAGCATGTATCGCTCGGTATAAGGATGTTGTTGAAGTGAAGGAAGTATGCAAGTATAGGGAATTGTGGATAAAATTAGTGAGGATAGATTAAGTACAGAGCTGTTAGTTTTTGGAGCTACATACAAAGTTTCTCGCCTACCCTGTAAAAACTAGCGTAGAATAGAAACGTGGTCAGGTAACACGCTCTAAACCAATCACAAGCTTTCCGCCTTATCGGTGTGAGCTGTTCCGCTAAACTTCAACTCATCTCTACTCCTCCGCTCTGCCTGAGATGTTCGGCACAGGAGAACCAATCAAATCTCATAAACAACTATCTCAAATCAGTGCGCATGCACATTTTACAACGCATGCGCTCTACAGCCAGAATCAAGCAGACAGCTTTGTTGGCCGTTGCGAGGAGATTTGAAATAACCCATTGATGTAAAGCGTGTGTATCTATCTATTTGATTGTGTCACGACACAGAAGTATAATTCAAAAACATCCATGGGGAGAATGATCTAAAATATATGTTTATCTACTAGAAAATAAAATAGGTTAATAATCAGCTGTTTTAAGTTAGCGTTGCAAGAATCATGGGTCAACATACAGCGTATTAATTGCTGCGCCACTGAGTCAAATTCTGTTTTATATTCTCGGCGAACGTGTGAATTAAGCTTTACTCTACATAGGTATGTGGTATCGAAAGAAAAGTACTCATTAAAAGTATCAGAAGAAAAATATCGATACCATAATAGTATCGAAAGAAGAGTATCAATAACAGTAAATATTGGTATCGAAATTTTAATCTAGAATTTCTTTTATCTAGTAATAATAACTTTAACTTTTGCATCATAATTGTATTTTTATATTTATTTAAGCAAGGAAAATTAAAATGATTTAAATATATTATATTATACTTAGGTCTATCGCGTATATGTTATGTGTTGGAACCTGGAAGGTATGATAGATCGATAGATAGATAAATTAATATATTGATAATAGATAGATAGATATATGGATAGATAGATGAGAATAGATAGATAGATAGATAGATAGATAGATAGATAGATAGATAGATAGATAGTAGATAGATAGATAGATAGATGATAGATAGATAGATAGATAGATAGGGTAGATAGATAGATAGATAGATAGATAGATAATAGATAGATAGATGATAGATAGATAGATAGATAGTAGATAGATAGATAGATAGATAGATAGATAGATAGATAGATAGATAGATAGATAGATAGATAGATAGATAGATAGATAGATAGATAGATAGATAGATAGATAGATAGATAGATAGATAGATAGATGATAGATAGATGATAGATAGATAGATAGATAGATAGATAGATAGATGATAGATAGATAGATAGATAGATAGATAGATAGATAGATAGATAGATAGTATAGATAGATAGATTAGATAGATAGATAGATAGATAGATAGATAGATAGATAGATAGATAGATAGATAGATAGATAGATAGATAGATAGATAGATAGATATAGATAGATAGATAGATAGATAGATAGATAGATAGATAGATAGATAGATAGATAGATAGATAGATAGATAGATAGATAGATAGATAGATAGATAGATAGATAGATAGATAGATAGATAGATAAGATAGATAGATTAGATAGATAGATAGATAGATAGATAGATAGATAGATAGATAGATAGATAGATAGAATTAGATAGATAGATAGATAGATAGATAGATAGATAGATAAGATAGATAGATAGATAGATAGATAGATAGATAGATAGATAGATAGATAGATAGATAGATAGATAGATAGATAGATAAGATAGATAGATAGATAGATAGATAGATAGATAGATAGATAGAATAGATAGATAGATAGATAGATAGATAGATAGATAGATAGATAGATAGATAGATAGATAGATAGATAGATAGATAGTAGATAGATAGATAGATAGATAGATAGATAGATAGATAGATAGATAGATAGATAGATAGATAGATAGATAGATAGATAGATATAGATAGATAGATAAGATAGATAGATAGATAGATAGTAGATAGATAGATAGATAGATAGATAGATAGATAGATAGATAGATAGATAGATAGTAGATAGATAGAAGATAGATAGATAGATAGATAGATAGATAGATAGATAGATAGATAGATAGATAGATAGATAGATTAGTATTGTATGATGGATATTATAAAAGGTTTTACCATATCAGTTAGAGTTTCTTCTTGTTTGTCATGAAGGAAATGGGTGAGAATTAAGAAAGAGTGTTATTTGTTCTTCCTCCATAGTCCACCCTAGTAAACATTTAATCCAAGGAGCCCAACCGAAATTTGTATCGGTTCTGGTTCCGGTTCCTGTTTCCACAACAAACATTTTAAAGTTACGTTTCTAGTTAATGTTAAGCACAATAAAGGTTCAGGTTCTTTTCGGTTCCTGATAGTGTTCCGGTTCTGGTTCCAGTTCATTAATTTAAATACTTTTTTTTTATCACAGCGTCTTTTCTATCCGTTTGGGCTACGTTAATCTACTAATTTCTATAATTGTTATTTAATGAATTAATAAGGTTATATTTTTATATTTGGGGGAAGTGTTTCCGCATTTGAATGGAAGGAAAGCGGAAAACCATTCAGGAAATAACATTCTGGATCAAAAGTTTTGCTAGATTTAAAAAAATTATTATAATTACCTTAATAACAATAGTGTATCCTTCTAATTTGCATCTTGATCTGTCACTGTCACTTTCATAGTCAAAAAACATCGACTGGTTTCTCTAACCGCGCCCCCATCAATAATATTATTTAAACCATTTACTAACAAACACCTCCACACTGTACACAAGGAACACATTCACTGAGCTATTCCTAATTAAACAAGGATAAAAGAATGTAAAGTTTGCATTTTGCCACCCTCCATTTCCCTTTCCCTCTAATACTGGTATAAGTTGTTCAACCAACCATCAGATTATCAGCTTTAACTTCCAGGAAGTACTAAGTAAATAGACTTAGACTGCTTATCCCTATGTGGTATTATCTGCTGCACACCAAAGCTGAATACATCTTCTTAAACATCTGGCTTAAATAAGTGAGAAAACTGTCAACAATTTGACAGTCATAACATTCCTCTGGAATCTAGACTAATTAGTGTGCTAATTAACTCTTTTTTAATCACCTTAAAAAAGAGGTTTCAGACAAAGTAGTAGACTAAAATATAACAAGCCTTTTCAGAACTTACTGAGAAAGGGTAAAACACAACATTTCATAATTAAATTAAGTGAAAAAAATAAAATGTGTGAATCTTATAAAATTATATACATTTCTGTAAAACTAGTAACCTTAAATAAATTTTATCACCTAAAATTATTAACTGCTCCAATTCCGTTCAGTTCTTGGAATAGTGTTTTTAGGTATACCTTAAAAATAACTGTTAATTTAATTTAGCACCGCGTCTTACTACCCGTTCGGGTTATACGCTTAAGTACTATTTACGCTAATGGGTTAGGAATTGGGAAGGTTGAATATAGAGGAAGTGAACCCGCATTTGCGTGGAGGTAGAGTGGAAAACCATCTAGGAAAAACCACTCCCAGTTCATCCGACCGAGATTCGAACCTCGATCTCCCCGTACTCGGCAGTCAAGCTCAACACGACTAGCACGTTAACCAACTACGCCACCGAGGCGGGTAAAAATAACTGTTAATTTCTGTTATCGTTTCCGGTTCCGGTTTGACTCCCTGATTTAATCCCAGCACGAGTGAAGATTACAAACCAATGTTGCTTTCGATACCGGAGCGTGAGTACTGATATTAGTAAAAGTATCGCAAAAAAAAAAAAAGTCTTGAGTGAAAAAAATACTAGTATCGAAAGGAATATATCGATATTAGTAAGTATTGATACTTTTTCCACATCCCTACTTCCACTATGTCTCTGGCTAGTCCTTTCTTATCTAGAACGGACAATTTATTCAAATTCCAGTCCTTTCTTTAGATGGGTGGCTCTACCATTTCAAGTAATCAGGAGCTTGACTCAACGGAACTCAGTAAGGAGGGGATAAAACAGGTACCGATTGGAGATAGATACTGATATACACAAGTCAGCTGAGAACATTAAGTCATATCAAAGATTTTTTAAACGATGGTCAATAAAACGTATATATGTATGCCCTAACCCTATATACTCTCAGAGGAGACGATATTTTTTATCACCTATCACCCTATTCCCACCCTATCCTCCGATAGTTGTGTTTATATTGTGTCATATATTATAAGCTTGCAAATAGGCTCCATATTACAGCAGAGATATCAGCAGCACAACGAACCGCTTTACAACGCAAAACGCTTTTCACGAATAATAATAGCTTTCTGGATCCTTTGTTGTGATCGAACAATGTTCAATATATTACCTGCTGCTATCGTGACCTCTCTCTCTTCCCCCTACCCATAATTCTCTCTCCATCCCATGTATCAACGACTGGAAGGATTTGATGAGGGGTTTGCAGATATGAAATAAAAAGACCAAGGCTTAATTCGGAACTGTACGCATTAAAACATGGGTCTTCTATAGCAAGGGTTTTGAAATTTTGTTTTCAACCAAATGCTGATACATTTAATTTTTGTGTGCCTTCTTCACTTTCTTAACTAAAGATGTCACCTACTTGACGGAAATATACTCCCACTCCGATATTTCTTATGAGGATGCATGCTTTGGAACTTCAAAACCCCTAAACAATCCTAAATACTCTTAGAATTTTATGCTTTGGCCCTGTTAAATCTATTCGTATTTCTTTGAGGAAGAGTAATTCTATATTTTTAACAATCTACTTTGAACTAAGAGCCAAGACATTTCGTGTTAAAAGTCAATGAAAATGACTAATTTAAATAGAAATTATGTAATTATGAAATTTAAAATGTAAGGTATTTAATCACATAATTTAATTACATAATTACCTTTAAACTACATTTACAATGATACCTTTTTAAATAGCAAATCATTTCTTAAAGTGGAATTTGGACGTCTGGATCAGAGATATATAGATATAGCCCTGCTGTTGGAGTGCTTCTCGGCGCTGCTGTAGGGCGTCTCCATTAAGTGATGTCATGCGTTAAATAATATATATCACATATAAATAGTAACATGCACTACTAATTTGTACAAACATCATGTTTAAAACCATCACAATTACATTATCATTCAAACGTAAATACAAATAAAGAATGCAAAATAATTAACATTTATGAGCCATTCTAGGAAATTAAATAAATATATATATATAGCATATTAATTTTATAATACAATTTGTTACGTATCAAATAATATTGAAACAAGTGATAAATCTGATCCCTGTAGCAAACTTATTACGTTACGGTAAAATTGAGATATAATTGGTTTTTATTGCCCCGTGATCGAGCACCAATTATTATGATATTTTACTTGAATAAATACAACTGTTGATGTCGCACACGATTTATTGAAGTGATTTTATCTTTGGTACAAAGATATTATGTAAAATTATAAAAAAATTTACTTGAACTACAGATTGTGTACTGTCGTGTATTACACGTTCTCTAGGTTTATGTCACCGGCACTCTGTGTTTCATACGCACAACAGCTTATATATGACATACCGCTTGCCCCTTGGACCTCTCGTGACCAGTGTCAAAACCAACAAATCGAAAGCGTCCTGCGACAGGTGTCTTGAAGGCTAGCTTCCTATTGGGTATAGGGAGCTGGCGTTCTTACTTGTTTGGTAAATACTACGAGCTTAATTTTGAAATAAAAAATAAGTTTAATGGTGCGATCCTTCTACGTTATTTCTGAAAAGCGCGTGATTCTCCATGGATGAAGTCTTAAAAGGATAATTTACATACAGTTTATTGAAGAAAAATACCCTCATCCATGACTTTTTAAATATATGAGAGCGGTTCAAATCAGTATCATAGCAAACTCCGTCTCGTGTTCGCGGCGAGGTTCGTCAAAATTCTTGCACAGGCCGTCACGCCACTCCGCGAATCCGTCGTGTCACGCACGAACTTTCAAACGTCCAACTATGTTCCATCCTCCGCACCCTGCTTGTTTTCTCCATGGGTCCCAAATAATGAGATTTTTATGATAGTGCTCGATAAATTGCAGGAATATTATCTTCACCATCTCAATCGGCCATGTTGATCACTGTGACAGTATCTATGTACCTTCTCGATTAATACAAAAATATATATTCTGAGTGTGTGTGTGGAGTGAGGGAAGAGAATCAAGTTTGGCGAACCGTCCACGCTATGCGTAACAGCGCTTCGGGCATGAGTGGACTCAAAACCGACTCAGGTTGGATCGGAGTGCGTCCGAACATCGAAAAAATGCGTTCGCAATGGCGTTGCAGTCTCATCCACACAGGCGAACATGTTATGCGTCAACTGATGTTCGATGTTCGCGATGGTGTTTGGTTCGCTAGTGTGTACTCACCTTTAAATTAAACTGAGTGGAGAACGTAATTTAGAAAGCAAACCTAGCCCTGTATTTTGTGAAGCATGATGGTAAAAGCACTTATAAAATGTTATAAATGCTCAAATAAATATTGTTTCTAGACAGTCTCAACTAAAAACATAGCACACCGGGAAATATCAATCCATATAAAATATTGTTACTTGGTTGAGTATTTTCTTTATTATGTATTTATTTATAATATATTGACTCATTTATAATGAACTAGGCTACTTACTAGGTTGTGAGAAGTCCACTTTTTCAATTCGAAACGAACTATAATCGAATATATTAAATATTCTCGAAGCCGAATCGAAGTTTAAATATTTTCATTTAATTGTTTTATGCTTGAAAAATATTATATTGTGGTTATTTATATTATTTTATGCAGTAAAATTACTTTGAAAATGTTTTATTGCACAATTGTTCGTAATATTTTGTGTTACTCTGATAAATAAACCTATTATCACAACATGCTATTCAATTTATCAAATTTGTTTGTTCCCATATTAATATTAATTTGTAATTTAAAAAACAGCACAGGATGGTTATAATTGAAAATAAATGGAGTATTTTAGCTGTTAATATTTTTACTGGCGAAGCTTCGAAGCCGGAATTTGTTTCAAAGTGAAGTCGAAGCTGATGTTTATTTCGAAGTTTCGAAGCTTCACACACCCCTACTACTTATCATTTCACCTTGGTAAACTCTCTTTATCAAAAATAAAAGAACAAACCACTTAATTAACTGTTGAGAGAAAGTCCTAATATGTCCTAATCCATGGACGAGTGATAAATCGTTGGTTTTTCCCAACACGAATGAAAAAAAAAAAGTGACAAAAAGCCCTTTGCTGGATGTTTTATGAAAAAAAAAGGGGGGGGGCAAAGGAGCTAGGGTTTTGTATTTGCGTGTATGTGACCGTATGCGTGAGTGTGTGAGTGAAGTTGGTAAGAATAAATATGACCAACTTAGCAACATCAACTTGCAACCATTTGAATCGGTTATCATTCCTGCGAAACACATCTGAAATCTCTTAGATTTTTTTTTAATTCCGTATATATTTTTTTGATTATCATATTCTTTATGTCATGCAGGTATACACCTCCCTTCTTTTCGCTCTATGACGTGAAATAAGATGGTGATTTTATCCTTCAATAAAAGTAAAATAATTTTTTTAAGTTTTGTTTTTCTTCCGATGCATTCAAAGATGTGCAAACATATCTTTTACTTTATTTATTTATTTTAAAAACAAGTTTTCATGTTTCCTTGACATGTAATCTTTTTTTTTTTTTGGCAATCCTTTCAAAAAAACTTTCAATCTCTTCTAACAACTTTCAAACTTTATTTTCAACCAATGCCCCTCTATGAAATGTACAGTAGCCTCGTGCCCGCAATACTTCAACAATAACACTTCCCGACAGGTAGGAAATAATGAAGCGACGTCATCCGTCGTCATGGTTACGTGAACTGACCAATACCGTCGAGGGACGGCATGTTGACAGCCAATGGTAGCACCACGATTCGTGACCACCGAAAGGACTAACGGCGGCACAATGGGGACACGGAACCTCTTACACACGTGCGTGAGCAGGTGACGTCATTTTACAACCCTTGGGTAAAGGGGAGGGTGGAGTAAAGAATTATATTGTTTATGAGTTGGTAAGAGAGGGAAGGTAAGAAAAGAATCAAGAGGTCGTTGAACTTGTTAATTTCCCCTCGTCGATTAAATGACTTTCATCTTTGAAAAACAAGTTATATATCATAACGAGGAAGTACTGGCCTACTCAGGAAAATAGGGATAGGTCTTAAAACAGCTAGGGTTGAGAAAGATTTATAAATTGTGATATAACCAGAGATAGTAATTATTTTACCTGGGATAACCGTCAAAAACACGCAGGGATAATACCTGAAATAATCAGGGATTGTACCAAAATATAACCTGAAATGGTATCTGATACATTATACATTAAATAATTAGGCTTTGCACATGATATATCCAGGATGTTTACGCACATATCTAGGGGCATTACTTAAGTAACCATAGATTGTCTTAGATAATCATAATTTGTACCTGAGATCAACTGAATTGGTACCTGAGAGAGCCAGACTGTGTACCTCAGATAGTCAGACTGTGTACCTGAGATAAACTGAATTGGTACCTGAGAGAACCAGACTGTGTACCTCAGATAGTCAGAATGGGTACCTGAGATAAACTGAATTGGTACCTGAGAGAACCAGACTGTGTACCTGAGATAGTCAGAATTTGTACCTGAGATGTCCAAGGATTGTATCTTAAATAATCAGGCTTTGCACGTGATATATCCAGGATTTGTACCGAATATAAGAAGGTACATCACCTTTAATAATCGGGTATTGCATGTAAGATAGCCAGGACTTGTACCGAATATAAGCAGGTACGTCACCTTTAATAATCGGGTATTGCATGTAAGATAGCCAGGACTTGTACCGAATATAAGCAGGTACGTCACCTTTAATAATCGGGTATTGCATGTAAGATAGCCAGGACTTGTACCGAATATAAGCAGGTACGTCACCTTTAATAATCGGGTATTGCATGTAAGATAGCCAGGACTTGTACCGAATATAAGCAGATACGTCACCTTTAATAATCGGGTATTGCATGTAAGATAGCCAGGACTTGTACCGAATATAAGCAGGTGCTTCACCTTTAATAATCGGGTATTGCATGTAAGATAGCAGGGACTTGTACCGAATATAAGCAGGTACGTCACCTTTAATAATCGGGTATTGCATGTAAGATAGCCAGGACTTGTACCGAATATAAGCAGGTACGTCACCTTTAATAATCGGGTATTGCATATAAGATAGCAGGGACTTGTACCGAATATAAGCAGGTACGTCACCTTTAATAATCGGGTATTGCATATAAGATAGCTAGGATTTGTACCGAATATAAGCAGGTGCTTCACCTTTAATAATCGGGTATTGCATGTAAGATAGCAGGGACTTGTACCGAATATAAGCAGGTACGTCACCTTTAATAATCGGGTATTGCATGTAAGATAGCCAGGACTTGTACCGAATATAAGCAGGTACGTCACCTTTAATAATCGGGTATTGCATGTAAGATAGCAGGGACTTGTACCGAATATAAGCAGGTACGTCACCTTTAATAATCGGGTATTGCATGTAAGATAGCCAGGACTTGTACCGAATATAAGCAGGTACGTCACCTTTAATAATCGGGTATTGCATGTAAGATAGCTAGGATTTGTACCGAATATAAGCAGGTGCTTCACCTTTAATAATCGGGTATTGCATGTAAGATAGCAGGGACTTGTAACGAATATAAGCAGGTACGTCACCTTTAATAATCGGGCATTGCATGTAAGATAGCCAGGACTTTTACCGAATATAAGCAGGTACGTCACCTTTAATAATCGGGTATTGCATGTAAGATAGCCAGGACTTGTGTCTGATATATCCAGGATTTGAACCAGAAATAATCAAGGTTTAGAGTAGGGACACAGGAAATGATGGCAGAGGGATCTAAGGCGTTAGACTCGCATTACACTTAGTTATCGCTGACAGGGAAGTGTGATTTCTAATCCCTGATGAGTGAACTCATGTAATTATTGTTCTCTTATTCTCTTTCTCTACTAATGTTCTAAAATATCTCTCCCCTTTAAATTAAGCTGTTAATATAACACTTGCGCTAAACGTGCCAATAAAAATATAGAGATATCCATGGTTTTGTCAATAGATAACGAGCAGTTATATAGTGGTCTCTAGAAGCAATGATCAGGGTTTAATGAAACGATAACCAGGGCCCGGAACAAGAATGATGATCGCTCGTTACAGATATAACCAAGGCTCGTAACAGAGAATAACAACCTTCAAAACTTGCATAGCATGTATTTTTGAATTCCTTACATATTTATTTTTTAAAAAATAGTTCGTAAGAGATTCAAACTCAGACTTTATATTTGGTTTGAGGTATTGGATAAGATTCACCGCATTATTTCCTTAACTTTACATCTTAATAAATTTGTATTATTAGGTAATCTTAATAACTTATACAATTTTTCAACCTCATATATTTGTCTGATTAGGAATGTTGAGCTTCATCAATTCACAACCCACATCGGTGGATAAAGAGTCTGAGATATCAGCCTCATCAGATCTGGTTTGCTGAGGACGGAGAAAGTTGGAGTTAGAATCCCGGCTGGGAATACTGAGGGTGGTTTTTCTCTAAATAGTTTCTACCTCTGGACGAAAATGCAGGTACATTTACAGGAAATTCTAGCGTCCTCATCCTTACCTCATTAGTGCATTTAAATGTGGCTATCCTGGAGGGGTAGTAAGACGCAGATTTCTCAAAACTAAATAATTTAAATGTATATATTTACATATATGCATAAATACATATACCTATAAGCCTATATAAATGCCAATGTACTCTTCGTCTATCTTGTAAGGTAGCAAGTTTACTATGGTCTATCGGGCAAGATAGGGTCATTGTGTAATGTGTCAAGGTAAGACTTTCAATCTCGACAGAGTGTACATACACAATTTATTAGTTATATATCTCTTTAAGTACAAGCAACCACTCAATGAAGAATAGCAGACGGGAAGCCTAACCGAAGTCAATTTAATTGGACAAACCCGACTGATGGAGAACCCATAGAATAACATCCCCTTTGTCTGCCTTCACCTCAATAAAAGTAAAATACATAAATGTGAGAGACGGAGGGTTTGGTTGGGAGAAGAAAGGGTGACAAACAAACCAAGCCGCCATCCCTTCTTACTTCCCTCAAAAAAAAACGTCATGAAACGTAAAGTTCGCGACCACCACCTTCCAAATTGAAGTGATGGTTTGTAGGTGGTGGAGGAGGGGTTCAGAAGGGTTCGGTTTTGTTTGAAGTATTTGATGGTTAAGTGCACCCCGCCCCACACATTAGCGGACCTGAACTTGCAACTAACTGATGTAACATTCCCACCGCTAGTGACACAAGGAATATTTGATTCTATTGATTTGACTGACCACTCAAATCAACATGGAGAAACAAAACAATGGATTGAAAGTTCCAATTTAGAAAAAAAAAGTTTCACTTTATTCCTTTTATTGTACATTTTTTAACTAAAGTACTGTGCATAGAGAAAACTAAATTCACTTTTTGTATTTTTCTATCAGTTACATAGAAAAGTTTATCTATGATCCAATTACTTTTCGCTGATTATGTTTAACCAAACCTCTAGACCAGCATGCGCACAAATCAACAGAATAGTAAGTAATTTATAAACTCAATTTTAGTAGGGATAAGAAATAATTATGGCATTGGTTTAGTGTGAGAGTGGCATTATATATTATTATTATTATTATTATTATTATTACCGCGTCTTACTACCCGTTCAGGTACGTACTTACGCTAATGTGTAATGGTAGGGTGATTGTGAGATTAAATGGAGGACCTGCAGTTTAACGTGGAATCCGAACCACGGTGCAGGCCTGGCATTCCAACCATTCACAAGTTGTGATTAATACACGTCTTGTCAGAGGTGAGGGAAGAGTTTGGTAATCAGATAAATCTGTGCCGGGACCTAGGTTTGGACCCCGGACCCCAACACATAAGTCTGACACCTTACCCCTAGACCACCAGGTCACCTATATATATATAATTCTTTAAATTATTATTATTATTATTATTATTATTATTATTTCATAAGAAAATATGACTTAGTAGAAGTTTTGAGAAATCATTACTTTTACGTCAGATAATTTTAAAAGTTAACCAAAGAATTAAACCCCCCACTCAATAAGTAACCTGGTCGCACGACCCTTTGTCAACTGACGCGACCAGACCACTTCAGCCATTTTTCCTTTTCTCTCTCTCTCTCTCACTCACTCAGAAAATCAGCGCAGAGTGAGTAGGAGGAGTATTTTGGTACTTGTTGAGAAAACAGCTAAAGAGAAGGAAGAAGATATTTTGGGTGCATCCTATGTTAACAAACGCGTGATGAGAAGGGATATTTGCAATATGTTATCAAGGTTTAAGGCAAGATAAAGAAAAGGTTTTCTAATTACAAAAGGATGTTTGTTGGTCTGTACATTATTCTTATGAACTCTTGCTTGCATTCCAAAATATTATTGTATGTTGTAAAATCACGCTCACTACACAAACAACACTGACACGAGTGATGTTTGGAGACGACAGACTGCTCTTGTTTCAAATACCAGTGCGCTACCTGCCGTATAATCATGAGTACAAATCCGGTCGCGGCGACCAGCTGGTCGATTGCATGCCGCCCCTTATCCCAGTGGCCGCTGCAGTCAAGTGCTCGTTGCCTACCTGTGACGTCACGACAGGTCAATATAATATTTATAATATTAATGAATTTACGTTCTATTCTACGAGTTTTAAATATACCTATAACTTTGAAACGAAAATCATAAATTCTTAAATAATTCCAAAAATAGTCCTACAATGTCACAAGATTATTATTTTTATTTTGAAATAGATTTTCTTGCAAACGTGTTTTTTTATATATAAATCCTCTACAACCTAGACTATTTGACCTTGTCACAAAATTGTCCTGCAGGATTCTTCCTTCCAGGATGTAGATTAAAAAAAGTCTGTTGAAACACAATATATCAATATAGAATAGGAAACGAGAATGAAAGGTAAGTTTAATCACACGTCGAAATTTCAAATATTAGTATAATGAGCGTGTAAACTCGTCGGAGGAAGAGGGGAAGTATTATAAGCTGATAAATAAAAGGCCTCACTAGTGCTTTGATTGCTTAGGTGAGTCCAGTTAGGATGCAACCCGCTTCGCAAAAAAGCTTCAAGATCTCCAAGTAGGTAACGTCGTTATCATAAGCATTCTTAGTGAACGTGGGTAACCTGGTAGCTTAGTGCACGTGGGTAACCTGGTAACTTAGTGAAGGTGGGTAACCTGGTAGCTTAGTGCACGTGGGTAACCTGGTAACTTAGTGCACGTGGGTAACCTGGTAGCTTAGTGCACGTGGGTAACCTGGTAACTTAGTGCACGTGGGTAACCTGGTAGATTAGTGCACGTGGGTAACCTGGTAACTTAGTGAACGTGGGTAACCTGGTAGCTTAGTGAACGTGGGTAACCTGGTAGCTTAGTGAACGTGGGTAACCTGGTAGCTTAGTGCACGTGGGTAACCTGGTAGCTTAGTGCACGTGGGTAACCTGGTAACTTAGTGAACGTGGATAACCTGGTAGCTTAGTGCACGTGGGTAACCTGGTAACTTAGTGCACGTGGGTAACCTGGTAGCTTAGTGAACGTGGGTAACCTGGTAGCTTAGTGAACGTGGATAACCTGGTAGCTTAGTGAACGTGGGTAACCTGGTAGCTTAGTGAACGTGGGTAAACTGGTAACTTAGTGAACGTGGATAACCTGGTAGCTTAGTGAACTTGGGTAACCTGGTAGCTTAGTGAACGTGGGTAACCTGGTAGCTTAGTGAACGTGGGTAACCTGGTAGCTTAGTGCACGTGGGTAACCTGGTAACTTAGTGCCGTGGGTAACCTGGTAGATTAGTGCACGGTGGTCCTTAAACAAATAACATTTATCACGCTTTATAATATATTTATTTAATATTCGTTTTGTATTATTTTTAACAGGATGATACAGATTCAATTTCATAAAAAGGATTGTAATATGTTAAAGTATGTTGTTCGTTTTATAAATCCTTCTTAAAAGTTCAATTAAATGTGAAAATTAAGTGCACTCGCTTAAACGAAATGATAAACTTTCATTTTTTAAAAGGAAAGTTACCGTTTTAAAATGCATCTATTGTACTAGGCAAACATTAATATAAATTAATTAAGTTTTATTTTATGGAAGTCTCTTTAGATTCTTCAAATCCCCAAGGATGTTCAAGATTCGAGGATTTGAAAAATCTTCAGATTTGAGATCTAACTTTAATAATAATAAAAACTTTATTGATTAAATTTTGAATCTCAATTTGTAAAGAGTTATTATTAATGTTTATTAGGGGTTTAACCCAATATCATCATTGGGCAAGCCTAACAACTATTACTATATCCTATGAAATTATTTTTCACTTAACTTAATGTGCATTCACATTAAGGCAAAAAAGTTATAATTTAGTTATATTTATATTTTATATAATTATAAAAGTATTAATGTGAACAAATTAAAAGTAAAAATTACAAATGTGGGAATGCTAACCTTTTATTACGCTTATTATCTTTTCTAAGATTCTAATTCTGACTCAAGATTTGGGATTAATTGTTTAAATGAAGATTGGGAATAAAGAAAAAGATAATTTGATTAATTTCTAGTTTAGTTTTGAAAAAAGTTTATGGTTTCATCCTATTTTAGACTAAGCCCATATTTGCATTAATTTGGCCTAGAAGTTAGGAAAATATGGAGGGTAAAAAGGTTGGAAAGATTTTTTAGTCCAAAACCTCACCAATCCTATGTCGGCTATTGTTTGTTTGTGGGTTGATTTTTATTAAGATAACCAATGGAAGTATATTTTATAATAGACTATAATAGCTGTAGAGTATTCACCACTAAAAAAATTCCGATGATTCGCATATATCAATAAATGACGGATTCACAATCTGACCGTCATATCAAAAGCAATCAAAAATACTTCGTATTATGTTTAGCTGTCCAATAAGGGTTCGTTTTTTTTTGCAAACCGACTATCGTATACGAAAGTACTTATTTTTCCGGAACTAGAGTTTGAACATTTTTGTTTTTGTTTTGTGTGTTTATTTGTAGCATTGTGGATTTTAAAACTTTACGTTGCATATTCAAATAAAAATTTAATCATATATTCACAAAAATAGATAATGTTAAAGTCAAACATTTCAAAGTTTAAAAAAATAATAATAAACATATTTTTTCAGCAATAACATTTCAGAAAACTCACGTTTATATTTACCAAAGAGATAGATTGAAATTGATATACAAATAAAAATTAAACAGAATAGACTGGACAGTATTGGCATTCATTTCACGTGCTCGACAATGCCGGTTATACCAAATAAAAGTATATATAATCCTTCACTCAAAAGACAGAGGTAAAAAAGTAAGCTTTATAAAAGGTTTCTTGAACCTTAGATGTTTCCAACATTGGGACGCTCACGAGTAAAATGGAACGTGAGAAGGTTATGAAGAGATAAAAGATGTAATAGTTGATATTCTGCTCATAGAGCAGCTCTCCTTCATACCAGTTGTCTGATCTTAATGTTAACCCAGACTGGCTATCCGGGCGAACATAGGAATGGATAGAAAACTGGTATTTAAAGTTACACATAACTGTAACGCTATTTATTAAAGAGCTTATAATATATTAAATTTAAACTAATTGAGCGAACCGGACGATATTTAGCCTAATAGCCACACAGATTGATACATGTTCTAGGGCATTAGTCATGTCAGGTCTGGTTTTCCAGTGAGGGATAAGTTGAAGTTTGAATCCTGTACTGATTTGCTGAGAGAGTATTTTTCTAAATTGATTCTTAACTTCCCTCCACGTAAATGCAAGTACATTTCCACTGAATTCTTCTTTCCTCATTCACACCCCAATAGTGAAAATATTCGAATAATCTGTGCAACTAGTAAAACAAGGTTATATTTAAATTACTTCGTCTATGGCAATGCTTCTCAAATTTTATTTGTTTACAATCAACTTCTCCAACTGTCGATCTCGGTGTTTTTCGGGTGAAGCGCTCGCCACAGGTCCCGATGTTCGTGGGTTCAAACCCACCTGGGGTCAACAGATTCTTCTTGATCGATAAAAGTCCGTAGCACAACTTATTTAGGATGGGAAGTAAAGCCATTGGCCCCATGTTGATTGTGGCATATAAAAATAACCTGGAAGGTATGTGAAAATACCTTTCCTGGCAAAATTGGTAGTAACTTTCGCTCTCGTTCATAGAAATCATATTGTGCTGGTAGAATCAGTCGGTTCAGAAAGTTCACGCTAAGTACTTCAAATAAATAAAACCTTATTCAGCCTTTAAAAAATATTTCAAATTGGTTAAGTTTGACTTTTAGCACCATGTCTTACCACCCATTTGAGTTAAACGATCATGTACTAATTACACTAATGGTTTAGAAATCAGGATGGATTAATTGATAGGAAGTGCACCCACATTTGTATGGAAGGAAAGTGGAAAACCATTTAGGAAAACCACCCTCAGTGCAATCGACCATGATTGAGCCCGTTTTTGATATTGGGTAAGTTGATAAAGTAAAAATAATAATTAGTAATCGATTTATATATTAGTATAATGAAGACATCAGCAACAAGCTTGCGGGGTTTAACTGAAAAAAAATCATGTGAACTCGGGCAGAATTCATTATTTTACTTATCTGAAGACTGAAGAGAAACTCCCAGTATTTAGATAATTTATGCTACAAAAAGGAATATAATTTTATAGTAATAGAAATTGATAAA
The DNA here is from genome assembly GCA_033556935.1 of Timema podura. Lineage (NCBI taxonomy): Eukaryota > Metazoa > Arthropoda > Insecta > Phasmatodea > Timematidae > Timema > Timema podura. The sequence continues at coordinate 9,482,694 of JAVRXN010000008.1, read as the reverse complement.
AATAAATAAAAAGTAAAAATAAACTATTAAGTGTAAATTTAATTAAGAAAGCCTACCTAGGGAAAGAGTAAAAATAAGGAAAGAATCTAATGCACAAAGGTGACATCTTTCTTTCTTTCTTTCTTCCATCGTATGTATGAGAAATATTCAAACACACATTTAAACTCAAATTTTAGAACAAATTGAGCAGCATTTCCTTTTTCTTTATTTTTATCAATTTCCATTATTATAAAATTATTTAGCCATTGTGTCCCCTCATTGTTAAAAAAAAGTGTATATATTTCTAGTAATATTTATTAATATTAAATTTAAATATTTCAATGAATAAGTGCTCATTTCAACTATACTAATGATTTCGTGATCAATTTACAGCAGGGCCTAAAACTATATAATTGAGGGAATTGGGGTTTCCCCTTCCACAGCTACGAACTGAACGGAACTGAATGTTGTGTCTGTTCTAGAGTTAAGCTAGTTTTTATGTCGTGTGATTATATAATAAATTGGTTCTTAAAATGAAAGTTAAACACCCATTAAAAAAATAATCGAGATTCCTGACCATAAGGACAGTTTATGACACTTTAAAAGCTTTAAGACCTCCAAGAGCGATTATTGCAGGTAATTTATAATAATATGTTTAAAATACATTAATTTTTCACGTGTACCAGTGGGTTTGGCTGCAATTATAGTTTACCTGACTGTCCTAAGAGAACAGTACACAACCTCTACTAGCTATACTGGATATGATTCCTCCAATATGTTGTTTTGCATTCCAAAACAGGATATTTTCCAGTACCTTCCTCAAACTAATCACTTAAGTTAATCTCGATGATACGAAAGTGTAGAAATAATAAAATAAGCTTTGTAATAAATATCAATTGTGGGTAAGAGTAATAAACGTCAAGCTCATCTATTCTGGTTTACTGATGACAAGGTGATAAGGGTTCTAATACCATCTAGGTAAACTAAGGTTGGTGCTATAAATGGTTTTCCACGCTCACTCTACGCAAATGTGCGTAGACTTCCTCTACATTCTACCCTGTTCCACCCTTCTCAACTAATGCAATTAAATTCGAACAACATAGAAATGTAGTAAGACGCCAAGTAAAACACACATATATATGGAGCTTATGTAACACCCTATTTGTGAAACTGCCCATTTCCCGAATTGAAAAAAAAAATTGAATCAAATCTTGCCCAATTCATGAAATGGAAATTAGTTTACTATTCTATAGGCTTAACTGAAATTCATTTTCCAGTAACATATGTTGAGAATGATAAACTATCCTAACCTAACTAAACCTAATCTTTCAATCTAAAACCATTAAAAGTTTGGACCAAACCTGTTCTTCGCTTGTGCATTTGACGGACTTGGGGAAAAAACTCGTTAAATTCATGAACTGGGCAGCTCCAAACACTACCCAATTTATTAAATGGACTAAACTGGGCGAATTTTGGCCCGGTCCGTAAAATGATCAAGTAAAGAAGCCACTCCACAGAATTGGCAGAAATTTGCCCAATTCATGAAATGGTCAATTTCACTTTTAGGGTTAACAGATGTACACACACACACACACATATATATGTGTATATTTGGTGTGTGTGTGTTTTGCTTGGCGTCTTACTGCCTATCTGGTTTAATGGCACTAACTGAGAAGGAAAGAAGTGGGTATAATTTAGAGAAAGTCTACCCATATTTGCCTAGAGGGAGAGTGGGAAAGCATACATATATACATGTACAGCGATAAGATAAAGCTTTATATATGTTTTTAAAGAGGACATCTTAGATCATCAAACACCGAGAATATATATCCATTTAGGCTATTTTTATCATTTGCCTTTCAACTACGACCATTGAATAAATATGTTGTGGCGTGTTTTTGTCTTATTTTCTGTCCTGTAATCAAAATGTAGCGAATAAAAAATGATAAATGTATAAATCAGAACAACAATTATTTCATCAAACCAATGTGTAGTTTTTTGTTTCTGTTATAGTTCTTATTATTACACATTATTATTTTATCATATACCCTTAAACATTCTAATTACAAGCAAACACCGCTATTATAATATAATATTGCTAATTAGTGATACATAAACGACATAGTCTAGTTATTTCTAGGTTGCGCTGGTCATGATAACCTACTTAACTCTTATATTCTTCTTGTTAATTGCCTCATTAAAGCTTCCATCTGGGAATTGAAAGCCTTCCATTGTCCCGAGGATCATGACGTGAGCTTGTAAGCTCTATGCTGCAGCTTGTTTTTATATATATAGCTTCGCGTCTAACTACTCGTCTGGGCAATGCACATTGATTACATAAATAGGGTAGCTAGAATAAAGACTGAACAACAAATCATAGAGTAAATGTACCCAAAATTGCACGAAGGGAGTGTGGAAAACCATTTATAAACAAACAATCTCTGTACACCCTACCGGAATTCAAACCACGAATTCCCTGTCACCATCAAACTAGACTGGATGAACCTGATATCTAGACCATGTGCCCACCGGTGTGGGTAAAATTAATTGGCAGATACAACAACAAAATTGAAACTCTGTCAATTGGTGGAGAGGATGTGGGAGTTATATCCACATTTGATGTTTCACTGTGGTTTTTCCTCTGCAATATAATACCAATGCATATTTTTTAGTCATCTTCCTTATCCTAAGCTATTTGATCCAAATATTAAATAACTCTTTTAGGTAAGCACATAAACTAAAATAAAAGCCACATTGATTAATGTATTCTAACTTGTTCTGTAATTTTATTTTTTATTTTAAGTGATGAACTTTTATAAAAACTAGATTTGCCATTGAAAGTAATGTCTTTAAAAGTATTTCCAAGCGGGCCGCTTACCAGAAAGCTTAGACGATATGCAGATGTTCATAAGGCATGCATTATTTAATGAGTGTTAATTTGTTTAAAAAATATAGCTCACTTAGTTTAAAATGTAGCAACGTGTTCCTTAAAAGTTAAAAATATTGCTTAAAAAGGGTCTTTTAATCAATAAAAGGTTAAATTATTTAATTTACAAGGACGTTTCACGTGAAATGTCACAGTTCCGAAGGAAGCATAAATGGTAAGAAACAGAGATTCAGCTCTCCTCAAAAAGAAAGTTTTAAAAAAGTCACAGTATCACGTGGTAAGAAAATTGAGGATTTTTTATAATGGTTTTGAAGCTTTTGAGCTGTGATTCCTATAGTAAATACATATTCATATAATAAATAAATATTTTCCTTCGATTAAGTGGTGCCCTTAATTTTAAATAGCTATATGTTATAATTTTTAGTTCTAGAATAGACATAATTGACTATAACATCTGTATTTTAACACATGGCTACTATCACTAAATATTAAGGCGAAAGTTTAATAAAGATAATTAAAATAAGCTTCCCAAACAAATCGATTAAGAGGGAATTAAAAAAAAAATTAAAACCCACTCTCAGCTTGCAATAAAAAACAAACTATATTAGAACCATCTCCATTGGTGTTTATATTTATGCTAGAATGAATCATGTGTATTGTCATGGTTTATATATTTACTATTGATTTATTATATTAAAGTTTTTAAAACAACATTATGAAAAACCATTTAAAAACGTATTCTTAGTGTCAGCTATAAAATATTTTTAAAATGTAGGAGTACATAATTTATTAATGCCTAAATTATAGTTTTAATAATAATGATAATATTTCTAGTTAATAAAAAATCATTTTAATTGATAATGATAATAACAATAATAATATTAAAATTTTATTTAAAAACAGTTTTATTAACAAATTTATAATTTTAATTAAAAAAACACATAAAAGTTTCTCTCACAATAAAATTTATAGATATTTAAATGGGACTAAAATGTTTTAGTAGGTATTAGTGGAAAAATATGTAGGTATTTTAATAAAATAATTCTTTAACATACTAAACTTATTAATCTAATTACTGATGTTGAAAATGAACATAAAAATACATTGTGATATAGTCCCGAGTGCTATAATGTTTATTTATTTCTATTTTTAATGGGTTTCTGAAAATAATTAGTCATTATGTTAACTAATGTCTTGATTTCCAATTAGTAGAACTGAGTAATTTAAATAATGTGACACAATATTGTATTGTTTGTAATTAATTATTCTTATGTGGAGAGATGATGTTAATTATAAATACTAATTATATCCTTAATAAAATATGAGGATGGAAATATACTTAAATAAAGACGTTCCTTTAAATGAGGTATTTAAAAATAAAGTATAGTGTAAATCCTGTTAACGATACTTTAATTAATTACATCGAGATACGTTTGTTAAAGTTTGTTTATGTAAACAAAAATAACCTTCTCCAGTGAGCATGCTTACAAATGCTTCTGAATTTTTGGTTATGGACAGGTTATGATTAGAATTCTGAACGAATGTAATTTTTTTTCCAAGATATAATTTCTAATCAGCCGTCAGGAAAATGCATTAACAATTACTCTAAATTATAGCTTTTTCATCAGTTCCACATTAGTGTAAATATATGAATATATTGGACGGGTAGTATGATGCGGTGTATATTTAACAATAACGAAACTATAGGGATCAAATGTTAAAAATGAATTTTTATTATAATTTTAGATCTTGGTGAGAATCTAATTCAATAGTTTGAAACTATTTAGAGAACTAGATTGTTATAAATTAAATATGTATTTAAAATGTATCCAGGCATAGAAATCTAACCTAATACCTTTGGATCAACGCGACACTGAGCCATCTAGATTCATCCCATGCTAAAGTTCATACATAATTTATTATTTTAAGTCGGAGTCTATAATAGATATGTATGATCGTAATCTATTAATGTTATCACTAACACAATTTAAACAACTTGTAGTTAGTTTATTGTGATGCATATAATCCGTAGCAAATATTGATTTCAATATGCTGTTAGCTATTATAATTAAAAATAATACTAAAATTAAATTTTAAATGTGTATATTAAGTACAGAATATACAAACAAAATTTAAAATAAATTTAAGTAGATGCATTTTAAAGAATTCTGAACGTCTGATTCGAATCGTTTTCTTGATATTTCTTGTGCGCTTTTACTGTGTCAGCCTCGAGGCTTTCAAACTTCGTCTGGCAGCTTTATCGTTATAATGCGAAACTTTCCTTTTTCCGGGGTTGTAAAGTATAACGATACGAAACAGAACTTTGTTCGAGTTGTCAATTTCTACGAAAACTTAAGCCAATAATGTGGGTGGAATGAGTAATTTTATCCCTTACAAAAAGGTTTTTATATAAGAAATACATTCAAATTGTACAGGTTTGAGCACTATAATTTTTTTTTAAATAAAAGGCTCCAAATGATAGGTCGCAAAATATATTAAAATTATTGCTTTGAGAATAAATAGCTACTTATTGTTTATGGTATGTATACTTTTGTTAAGATTTAGTCTAGAACTTAATCAAATACTACCAAGTGCAAGGGTATCTGGGGGGAAATAAACTGAGCTATACGATTTCATATGATATTATGGTCGTCACACCAAAGTACAAAATCCATCTACCAGATAATATTTTAATTTATTCTTATTCGTGTTTTAAAATACTTATTGATTCGTGGTGATTTCCTTCGTTCCTTAAAATATAAAAAATATAATTTGAAAATTCTTGTCTTGATTTGTATCGATCGCTTTTGCGACCAATTCGAGTTAACAAAACTGAAGAAATTAAATGGTTAAGATACAAGTTTGTGGAGTAAAAAGTAGGGGGGTGAAAAAGCATTCATAAAAAAGAATGTATCCTCACCAATTTGCAGCAGCCCCCACGATAACATCCACAGATGGCATGTAGTGAACTTCCCCATGGTCACGTCAGTTCCGGTCAACACAGCAACAGGCGTTCGTGAAACTACATGTCTCGTACCTACACTGACACAGTTTACAAACTTTTTTTTTTTGTAAGTTTATAATTTAAACAAATATACTTTATTGATGACAGCAAAATTGGATATTTGTTCTCATTCAAATATAGAGTAGATTAGTGTAAGTTAGAGAGAATTAGGTAAACTTAGGTTTACAGCGTACACTTAAACAACAACCTAAAAAAGCGACTCCATTTTTGTGTTCATAAATATCAAAATTAAAAAATGTTCACGGGTTAAAAAAAATTAAATATAAATAATTAATTTGGGTCGATCATTCACTTTTCATAAATATATTTTTTCAATAATTAAGGTCATTTTTAAAAAAATGGCTGAATTTAACTAAACCGCGGGAATGATTTCGGTGACGGTCTTAGCCCAGAGTGGTCTTTGGCGTCTTGGTCGTCGTCGGGACGGCGTCCTACGCGAGACTGGCCGGCCTCCAGTCCCGAAGGTGTCCACAGGACCCCCGCCACGGCGCTAGCGTCGATCGCGAGCAGGCAGGCAGCGCGTGCCGTCACCATAGCGACCGCACAGCTGTTGTGTTGGGTTTTGTTTGTGTTTAGAAGGGGGAGGGGGGAGTTTGTGTTCTAGGAGATTTCTCTCTGGGTCTGTGTTGTTGGACTATTCCTTTTGTGCGAGGGAGTTGATTATGTACTCCACCACCAATTAAAGGTTAATATCAATTAACAAGCTAATTATTATTTCAAAAGCACAAATATTTATGTACTGAATAAAATAGACGAACTTTATGTTACAAAAAAAATAGAGTGCTCATAAATAATAGAGTTTCCAATTAGGTGTGGTTACGTGTAAAACAGAAAATTGAGATCATACAAGATTGGAAATAATTTGTATTAGTTTACTATACGTCCTGTGATTGGGAAGTCAGAGTTAACATTTTTTATGGATATATAAGAGTAATGTTTTTATCCCCTCTTCACGCAAATGCACGTGCACTTGTACCAAAACCTTCCTAATATCCTAATATCTGTTAGATCCAATCTTTTTAATTACAATGTTAAAAGATGTTTTATCAATGTATCATAATACAAGGTTAAATTTATTTAAAACCATTATATCTAGGAAGTATTATTATTATCAGTAGTAGTAGTAGTAGTAGTAGTAGTAGTAGTAGTAGTAGTAGTAGTAATAGTAGTAGTAGTAGTAGTAGTAGTAATAGTAGTAGTAGTAATAGTAGTAGTAGTAGTACCGCGTCTTACTACCCGTTCGGGCTATACGCACTTACGCTAATGTGTAGGGTGATTTTGAGATGAAATGGAGGACCTACAGTTTTTAACGTGGAATCCGAACAACGATGGAGGCCTGGCATTCCTCACATTCACAAGCTGTGATTAATACACGATCTATGAGTTCTAGCATTATATAATTAAGATAAAAAGGAATTGGTTTAAAAATAATAAAAATTAAATACGAATTAAATTTTAAAATTTGTAAAATTGTATAAAGTGTTAAATGTTATAAAATAATTGTGTTATTGTTGCTATTAACAGTGTATCGTTAACATCAGACGACATGAAATAAAAATCAATAATTATTTTCCATGGATAGCTTCTGTTTAAATAGGATCACTTGTATATCAGGGGCTTTAAATTGTAAATATTAACGGGTCAACAGTAAATTGTATGCCGTCATGTGGATATTACTATAAAATTGCAATACATTACAGTTATGCTTATAGTACCTTTCGTAAATCAGGGGTATGTGTTCAAACATTATAGTTTTAACTCCAAATTAGACACCATCAAATAGATTTTACTAGAACACTGCAATAATTGTTGTTATGATTATAGATTATAGAATCATCCATAGTTCACGTGATTATGTTCAAATGTTATTGTTTTAACTCCAAATGAGACGCCGTGAGATAGGTATTAAGAAACGTGCAATACATTGCTGTTGTGCTTATAGTATCACTCAAAAACAAGGGGTCAATGTTCAAAAAGAACACCAAGTTAAACGCCGTGAAATAAAGCCTTATAGCAAGTTGCAGTACAATTCTGTTAGTAATATAGTATCACTCGTAAATCAGGGGTTCACATTATAAATTAATATTTTATGAAAGTTGAGTAAAGACAAATCTTACTGGCGGTATGCAATGCACTTCTGCACTCAGTATCACACATTGTAAGGGTATTAAAAAGTATGTTAATATTCTTCCTCATGGAGATACATCTTTCTAACAATATGTAATAATCAACTAGACGCCTAACAACAAACAATAGTGTCGCATGTATATATTACAAGTATAAAATTTATATAACTAGTAGTATTAATAAGTCTTCTTTATATGTACAATTTTTCAAACAAACTACGTTCAGTGTAAGGTACGTGTTTTTAGCTTTTAATTTCATTAAAGCAAAGATTTCCCTAACTAAAAAATTAAATAAACCACTATTAATATATGATATAGTTAGTAAAAAGAAAATTATATACATATTAAATACATGTATTGTCTGTCCTTCAAGGGGTTCTTTTCCAACTTTCCGATACCCTGAGGAGCTGAAATTTGTTATGGGCGCTGAAATCATATAAAATCCCTATTTCTGTCAAAGCACTCAGCCCACGTGTAATTCATACCTCCTGTACTTGGCCCAATGCACTGGTTCTTTGAGTCTTCAATCTGGCGGGTCTTGCTTGTGTATCTTGCTTAGGACATGTTTAAAAATATTGGTTGAAGATTTTGAAATGATTGAAGGAGAGGAGGTAATAAAAATAAATGATTGGTGGGGTTAGCAATAAACTGCAGATCTAACCAAGAATGATAGAAAAACGATTGCCATGAGTTTTGAGAAGTAATAAACAACAATCAGCGTCAAGTTGACGAAATATGCATACATACATACATACATACATACATACATACATACATACATACATACATACATACATACATACATACATACATACATACATACATACATACATACATACATACATACAACACACACATACATACATACATATATACATACATACATACATATATACATACATACCTACATACATACATACATACATACACACATACACACATATATACATACATACATACATACATACATACATACATACATATAAACCTAATAAAAGTTAATTTACAAAAGACCTACTTCCTTCCTATCAAAGCTTACGAAACAGTTAATTTCCCCTCGGACCCTCATTACATCCCCAGCGAGCATAACTTGACCACAATGAAAGCGCTTTTGATATTTCTATTGAAACAATAAAACAATATTACCGCCCTCAGCCCCGGCTATGCCCGCTTGAACGCAGGCTTTATAGGATCATTGACCTGGTCAAAAATATATACTACAATGTTTTTCTCACAATAAAACTAGTTTTGATTTTATGAAAAGCTATTTTTTTTACCGTCTAAATCTAGACGTACAATACGCTTATACACATTGTGAATATTGAATCCGGATTCTGTTGTTTGCTGATATTTTTTGTTATGAGCGCTTTTTAACGGTTCGACCATACCACATTAGATGGACGTTATTAGTTTTAAATCCTTGATAAGCTATGTTTTTGGCAAATGCCCACGTAATGTAGCAACAAATATATTGGATTCTGCAATGGGGGGGAAAACATTTTAGTAGGGTAATGGGGGGATTATAGGTTTTAATATAGTTTCAACAAAATAACCCTAAAACGTTGCACTCTTTTGTGTATATATTTTTTGGGAGGGGGAAAGATAGGTATATAGATTGAATCGAGTTGTATGGTCATTTATATTTTCACATAAATACGTGGTATAGAGAAAGTGTTTCAATTATAAATAATAAATCTATTTTTTCTCTAAATAATAATAATAATAAAGTCTTATTTCCTCCATCACCTCTTAGTACCCTACCGAACTATACGCATATATTATCTATGCTAATAAAGTAGGAATAAGTATGGTATAATGTTATAGGAAATGTACCAACATTTGAGTCAGAAAAATTTCAGGTCAACACGAGAATGAGGCGTAAGACCAAACAAACCCCAGCACCACATCCTGGAAATTTTGTGTTTTAATACCTTCCATCGCTCTTCATGGTTTCTATATCCTCCAAATATATATCTTTTTTATTCTTGGCTTTAATATTTATAAAATTATATACTCTATACATAGATGCTATAGTAAATAGTATTGACATGAGAACCAAAAATAAAATGACACATTTACCAAATAAATATTTCAAACAAAATTCATTAAATTCCAAACTTTTTTTTGCACCACGATCCGTTTAGGATATCCACATTTTAGTATACAAATGGAGTAAGGATGATTGAGGCAGACTTGAGAGTAAATGTACCTGTATTTGCACGGACGACTAGATGAGAAACCATTGAGGAAAAAAGCATCTTCAGTTTACCCAACATGGATTAGAACTCTGACCTGCATGTCGTAGGAAGCTCAGACTAGACGATATTTCACCTATTCCGCTTGTACACCTGTGTAGATTTTTGTTTTTGTATATTTCTCTATTTTTTACTGTCCATGAGTTTTATTTGTTCTTAATATAAATTTTTTTTGTAACTTCAACTATAATACTGTATATATTTTCTTATTTAAGAATTTGTATTTCCTAAATAGGTGCTTTAACCAGTTTACTATCTCCGGGAGAGGGGTTCAATGTTCTAACCCTATTATCACTTTCTAGTTTGAGTATGACCTTTTAATATGGCTGGTTTTTTTCAACTAGATGTTAATAAAACAAGGCTTCGACCAGTAATAGTGCAATCTAGAGTATCAGACGAATGAATTGTATCCAATCTGAATGGGCTTCATTCCAACTTTTCTCAAACAATTACTACATATTATATAAAGTCTGAATTGTATCCCCTAGAATTATCTGCATCATATCCACAAAAATACCGCCGTACTGACCCCTGAAGATAGTTGTTTAGATTAGTAGATTGTCTTCACTTGTGTAAATATGTTTGTCCCACATCAAGTGACACACGTACAATGGCAATAGTCTCGTCTTGTCTCTTTTTATGGTGATGAAGCTGGTGCTAGATGACTGGCTGTTGTGTATGTTCTAAAATAAAGTTAGTTAGTAATTGGTTTTTCTATATAATCAACCGGCTCACAAATGTCATTCAGTGCCAAATTAATTAGGTATTGTTTTCCGATGATGGGGAGGTCGATTTTTGAATCCTGGCTTGTTGAACTAAAGGTGATTTTTCTAGATGACCCACACTCTCTCTCCACGTAAACGTTAGCATATTTCCTCTCAATACTATCTTCTTAATCTCTACCAAATTATTGTTTTATATATATATATATATATATATATATATATATATATGCGTATAGACCTAATGGTTATTAGTGAAAAAGAACAATATCTTAAATATATAAACACACTATAGAATGGACCCCTTAACTCTCTCCTTGGCTTAAATTTACATCTTTAGGTGGGAGTTTAAGGAATGCGAGTTAAGGGCAGTGTTTTTACAGTTTTTATAGCAAAAAAAATGTTTTTTGGCAAAAATAAATCAAATATTGTTCCAGTAGAAACATAGACTTTAATTTTTGTATATGGTGATATCTGTCAAAGTTGTCCTTGAATTGAACGACAACTTTTTCTTTTAATTTAAAAAGTATGTATTCTAATGCCGCTATGATCATTGACAGATATTCAACAACTGTTGACATCACCATGTGAATAAAAATAAATTCTATGTTTGTACTGGAGCTATATTTTATATATATTTATCCAAAAAAGTGTTTTGCTATAAAAACTGCAAAAACACTTATTTAAACTCGACCTCTCTAAACTTCCACCTTAAACTTGAACCTCAAAATGTAAGTTAAGTGTTCTTGGGAACATCCTCACTACAGTGTTTCTAGATAAGGACCATGTTGAGTGCTTGGGCCACTAGATATCACCTTACTTGTGTTCTGCGAGGCGGCCTAATGTACCTCACTGAAATATAAACTTGCCAGTTCCTCGAGAACCAAAATAACCACCCTTTTCCTCGTAGATTTAATGGGCATTCTCTCTCTCTCTCTCTTTGTGTGTAGCGCCCACAAGGAACCTCACGCGAGATTCCTGATTCGCGCGGGAGATAACTTGGATTTATCGTACTGAGCGCGCACGGAAGATCGGGCCCTGTTCACACGCGACGCTTTTTTTATTCTATTCTTTCTTATTATGTACCACGTCTCCCTGCCAGTCTTAGCTACTCGCATATTTACATTAATGGAATAAATATTAGAAAGATATAATTTGTGTGGGGAAACGTTCAGGGAATTTCACCCTCAGTTCACCCAGTCTGAATTCAAACCCCAAACTCTGCGTCACTAATAACAGCAAACAATCAGACGTTCGGCTGGTAAACATTATGATATTCCAGAAAGTTATTTAAGTGTTTAATGGCTTCTGTAGGATTCTTATAACACAAACACAACATACAAACCCCAATTAGCTAATTAAATTGATTCTCAAATGGGTTATTTTTTCAGCATAGATGTTTCAGACAAAGTTTATTTAACAGCTTAATCAGTGGACTAGCGATGAGGATAGAAATGCTTAAACAAAATTGTCAAAGCTTAGTTCGAAATATTTCAGAAAGTGTTTTAGTCACATCCGTCCTGAAGAATGTCGTGTTAGAAAACAGTGAGCGATGCTGGTGGAAAATGTAAAGCAGTGAGAATAGGGGAGGGGGTGAAACAGTGAAGGTAGTGGAGAGGGTAAAACATTGAGAATAGAGGAGGGAGTGAAACAGTGAAGGTAGTGGAGAGGGTAAAACATTGAGAATAGAGTAGGGGGTGAAACAGTGAAGGTAGTGGAGAGGGTAAAACATTGAGAGTAGGTGAGGGGGTGAAACAGTGAAGGTAGTGGAGAGGGTAAAACATTGAGAATAGGTGAGGGGGTGAAACAGTGAAGGTAGTGGAGAGGGTAAAACAATGAGAGTAGGTGAGGGGGTGAAACAGTGAAAGTAGTGGAGAGGGTAAAACATTGAGAATAGAGGAGGGGGTGAAACAGTGAAGGTAGTGGAGAGGGTAAAACATTGAGAGTAGGTGAGGGGTTGAAACAGTGAAGGTAGTGGAGAGGGTAAAACATTGAGAGTAGGTGAGGGGGTGAAACAGTGAAGGTAGTGGAGAGGGTAAAACATTGAGAATAGGTGAGGGGGTGAAACAGTGAAAGTAGTGGAGAGGGTAAAACATTGAGAATAGGTGAGGGGGTGAAACAGTGAAGGTAGTGGAGAGGGTAAAACAGTGATAGTAGGTGAGGGGGTGAAACAGTGAAGGTAGTGGAGAGGGTAAAACAGTGAGAGTAGGTGAGGGGGTGAAACAGTGAAAGTAGTGGAGAGGGTAAAACATTGAGAGTAGGTGAGGGGGTGAAACAGTGAAAGTAGTGGAGAGGGTAAAACATTGAGAATAGGGGAGAGAGTGAAACAGTGAAGGTAGTGGAGAGGGTAAAACATTGAGAGTAGGTGAGGGGGTGAAACAGTGAAGGTAGTGGAGAGGGTAAAACATTGAGAATAGAGGAGGGGAGTGAAAACAGTGAAGGTAGTGGGAGAGGGTAAAACATTGAGAGTAGGTGAGGGGGTGAAACAGTGAAGGTAGTGGAGAGGGTAAAACATTGAGAGTAGGTGAGGGGGTGAAACAGTGAAGGTAGTGTAGAGGGTAAAACATTGAGAGTAGGTGAGGGGGTGAAACAGTGAAGGTAGTGGAGAGGATAAAACATTGAGAGTAGGTGAGGGGGTGAAACAGTGAAGGTAGTGGAGAGGGTAAAACATTGAGAGTAGGTGAGGGGTGTGAAACAGTGAAAGTAGTGGAGAGGGTAAAACATTGAGAATAGGAGAGGGGGTGAAACAGTGAAAGTAGTGTGGAGAGGGTAAAACATTGAGAATAGAGGAGGGAGTGAAACAGTGAAGGTAGTGGAGAGGGTTAAAACATTTGAGAGTAGGTGAGGGGGTGAAACAGTGAAGGTAGTGGAGAGGGTAAAACATTGAGAATAGAGGAGGGAGTGAAACAGTGAAGGTAGTGGAGAGGGTAAAACATTGAGAGTAGGTGAGGGGGGTGAAACAGTGAAGGTAGTGGAGAGGGTAAAACATTGAGAATAGAGGAGGGAGTGAAACAGTGAAGGTAGTGGAGAGGGTAAAACATTGAGAATAGAGGAGGGAGTGAAACAGTGAAGGTAGTGGAGAGGGTAAAACATTGAGAGTAGGTGAGGGGGTGAAACAGTGAAGGTAGTGGAGAGGGTAAAACATTGAGATAGAGGAGGGAGTGAAACAGTGAAGGTAGTGGAGAGGGTAAAACATTGAGAGTAGGTGAGGGGGGAAACAGTGAAAGTAGTGGAGAGGGTAAAACATTGAGAATAGAGGAGGGAGTGAAACAGTGAAGGTAGTGGAGAGGGTAAAACATTGAGAGTAGGTGAGGGGGTGAAACAGTGAAGGTAGTGGAGAGGGTAAAACATTGAGAGTAGGTGAGGGGGTGAAACAGTGAAGTAGTGGAGAGGGTAAAACATTGGAGAATGAGGAGGGGAGAGGAAACAGTGAAGGGTAGTGGAGAGGGTAAAACATTGAGAATAGAGTGAGGGGGTGAAACAGTGAAGGTAGTGGAGAGGGTAAAACATTGAGAGTAGGTGAGGGGGTGAAACAGTGAAGTAGTGGAGAGGGTAAAACATTGAGAATAGGTGAGGGGGTGAAACAGTGAAGGTAGTGGAGAGGGTAAAACATTGAGATAGGTGAGGGGGTGAAACAGTGAAAGTAGTGGAGAGGGTAAAACATTGAGAATGAGGTAGGGGTGTGAAACAGTGAAGGTAGTGGAGAGGGTAAAACATTGAGAGTAGGTGAGGGGGTGAAACAGTGAAGGTAGTGGAGAGGGTAAAACATTGAGAGTAGGTGAGGGGGTGAAACAGTGAAGGTAGTGTAGAGGGTAAAACATTGAGAGTAGGTGAGGGGGTGAAACAGTGAAGGTAGTGGAGAGGATAAAACATTGAGAGTAGGTGAGGGGGTGAAACAGTGAAGGTAGTGGAGAGGGTAAAACATTGAGAGTAGGTGAGGGGGTGAAACAGTGAAAGTAGTGGAGAGGGTAAAACATTGAGAGTAGGTGAGGGGGTGAAACAGTGAAAGTAGTGGAGAGGGTAAAACATTGAGAATAGAGGAGGGAGTGAAACAGTGAAGGTAGTGGAGAGGGTAAAACATTGAGAGTAGGTGAGGGGGTGAAACAGTGAAGGTAGTGGAGAGGGTAAAACATTGAGAATAGAGGAGGGAGTGAAACAGTGAAGGTAGTGGAGAGGGTAAAACATTGAGAGTAGGTGAGGGGGTGAAACAGTGAAGGTAGTGGAGAGGGTAAAACATTGAGAATAGAGGAGGGAGTGAAACAGTGAAGGTAGTGGAGAGGGTAAAACATTGAGAATAGAGGAGGGAGTGAAACAGTGAAGGTAGTGGAGAGGGTAAAACATTGAGAGTAGGTGAGGGGGTGAAACAGTGAAGGTAGTGGAGAGGGTAAAACATTGAGAATAGAGGAGGGAGTGAAACAGTGAAGGTAGTGGAGAGGGTAAAACATTGAGAGTAGGTGAGGGGGTGAAACAGTGAAAGTAGTGGAGAGGGTAAAAACATTGAGAATAGAGGAGGGAGTGAAACAGTGAAGGTAGTGGAGAGGGTAAAACATTGAGAGTAGGTGAGGGGGTGAAACAGTGAAGGTAGTGGAGAGGGTAAAACATTGAGAGTAGGTGAGGGGGTGAAACAGTGAAAGTAGTGGAGAGGGTAAAACATTGAGAATAGAGGAGGGAGTGAAACAGTGAAGGTAGTGGAGAGGGTTAAAACATTGAAAATAGTGGAGAGGGTAAAACATTGAGAGTAGGGGAGGGGGTAGGACAGGGAGGATAGTGGAGGAGGAAATATGATGAAGTAAGTGGATGGGGTAAGACAATGAGTGCAGTGTAGGGGGTAAGATAATGATAGTATTGAAGAGGTTAAGAAGATGAAGTAAGTGGAGGGGGTAAGACAGAGATGGTAGTTGAGGGAGTAAGAAAGTGAGGGTAGTGTAGAAGGGTTAAGACAATGACAGCCACATAGTACGTTAAAGAGAGAGAAGCTTAATGTGTTTACGTATCCAACCCTTAAATACCGCTCTGATGAACGTTGTGGTTGGTTGAGTTAAGTGCACATGAACGGGAGAGCGAGGGGTTTTAGGAGCGTAGCCTCGGAGTGAGCTGAATTAGCGCCCTTTGGAACCCTCTCCCATCCCCATCACCCCCGCTAAGACCCCTCACCTATCCTTCTCGGCAGACTGAATTAGACCTTTTCACGGCCAGTGGGGAGGACGGGACGATGCGGGAAGGATAATCCACTTTTAAATGGAGCTACTCGCTTTTCGGGCCCTTCTGTACAGAGTACACGCTCTTAAGGTGTTTTCAGGCGAGCGTGCTCGGTTGCGGCATGCGTTAATGTGTGGGATAAATGATGGAGAAAAAAAAACTAGGGCAACTTCGCACTAATGCATAATGTATATTTATATCATGGTTTTTGATAGTAAACCTTCTCTGCCACAAAACTGTGCGTGCTAAACGGTCCTACTGTAGAAGCGCACAGCTCATCATTAGAGATGAAAACTTCCCAAAACTTTTCAGTATATATTTTAGATCCTTGAATCCCAGGAGATATATTCGTAAAAGTTTTGATTATACGTATTATTGAAATATTAACCTATCTTGATTTGATTAATTCGACCTCCAAGCAATGCAGTTTTTGTTGTTGTTTTTATCACCGCATCTCACTACCCGTTTTGATTATACACCAATCACTGCAGTTGATTCGTAGGTGGAGAAGAGAAAAGAATCGCTGTTAATGCTGTATTGTAACTTACTTTAAAAAAATATCTTTTGCTAACGTCATTAATATAAATTAAAATGAAAGTGACAACTTACAAACCTGGGATATCTTGAATGTGATAATTCTGTTTAAATAGGTGGAAGAAAATCTTCCCAGCGAAATTAAAGGAATACTTTAACGTGGACTTTTCTCGCTCCCATTTCTACTCATCATTGAACTATCATGTTTTCAAACATGAAACTCACAGCCTAAAATTAACGAATAATGGCAATTTTTAAAGTTGATTCAACTTCGATTATTTACGAACTATCCAAGACACGTGTTTGTCAATTTGAGAATGCCATGAGAGGCTGTTGCTGTTACTAGAAAGGATACTCAGTACTCCTGACCGGAATCCTATCCCGAGCCAACCATTTTAACTGCAAACTGAACCGCGTGTCCATGATGCGGGTGAACAATAGTTTAATTTGTAAGGAGGGTTAAACACTACTCTATGGAAATATCATCCAAAGTGAGGTTAATGGGACTTAATCCCGCCATTGTCGGCTCGTTAACCTTACAATCAAAGCTTAAAACTCTTTTAGGATCTTTCAGTGATGTATTTAAGATTAGAAATAACTACAAGTTGTACTTGGGTGTATGAAGGGTCTGAAATTTGGATAACTTTATAATCTAGATAAAGGGTGTTTAATTGTTTTCATGAATCATTATTATTATTATTATTATTATTATTATTTTAGCACCGCGCCCTTACTACCCGTTCGGGTTATACGCACTTACGCTAATGTGTAATGGTAAGGTGATTGTGAGATGAAATGGAGAACCTACAGTTTAACGTGGGATCCGAACCACGGTGGAGGCCTGGCATTCCACACATTCACAAGTTGTGATTAATACACGTCTTGTCAGAGGTGAAGGAAGGGTTTGGCAATCGGATAAATCTATGCCGGGACCGAGGATTGAACCCCGGACCCTCAGCACAGAAGTCTGACACCTTACCCCTAGACCACTAGGTCACCCAATTTTCATAACTTTCCATTAACTTGAAGATAGTCCACTTGACTAGTCCTACAAATTTTCGCTACAGATAATTTAGATCCATAAAATAGAGTCTACTTAATTTTTTGTTTTTTCTCACAATGCATATAGAGCTCTAACCTCCTTCTAGCCCATCCATGACTATGATACCGTGCCTGTGAGCGCGCGCTCTAAGATTTGTCAAACTCATTTAGTTGGCTTACCGATGACGGGGAGTTTGAGTTTTGAGTCGCAGAGTAGTATGCTGAGGGTAGGTTTTCCTAAATATGTTCCCACTCTCATCCTTATTTATTTTTCTTCGGTTTCATTGGGGCCGGTGAAACAGATATACCTATTGTTTTTTTAATATAACCAAATTGAAAAAACAATTATTTAAAAATGATAAAAACTATTTCATTCATCACAATTTCCCGTTGTCAAGTGAGGAATGCAGAAAGTCGCACTTCAATACAATTTATGGCTCGTCCAGTTAATCACTCTTAAAATTGGCCCTTAAGAGCTTGAAATTCCACGAGATTCTCGGCATTTAAAAATATTATTTCACTTCATAAATACCTTCGTCAGTTGCGTAAATAATATCCAAACTTTCATCTTCCAACTCCCTTGTTCATATCCTGAACACAAACGTCTGTTAGAGAAAGGAAACTAGAAACAATGAACGGCTGTGATTGGTGGAAACCAATTCTACTTTATCCCCACGATTGGACGCCAAGAAAAAAGTATGAGCGTGCACGAGACAGTTTAATATCAGGGTCACGCGGAGCTATCAGTTCCTCAGCACCTGATTCCATCTCCGATACTTTTATTTTCAAGGCGTCTTACTACGCTCCCAATCCTCAACTTGGGTGTTCTGAGAGGTGATTTCACTGAAGCAGGTTTCCCACTCTCCTTTCACTAGAATATGATATCATTTTCTTATAAAATACTAACCCTTCCGTGTCTCATTATCAGTGTTAATATGCAGATAGCACAGATGAAAAGAAAATATGGGGTGTGGCTGTGTCATGGACACGGCCGTGTGTTGTACGTGAGTACGTTTTGTAAAACATAAACGAACATCGTAGCTTCTCCGAGTCAAAAGTTATACTAATTGCAAATCTCGATACGCAGCAAAATAACCTCAAAATGGCGGCGCTTCCCCCTCCACCGCGTGCGATGCGTCACTGTTCTCGCTTATCGTAATGAATTCTTTGATCCTTTAGTTATCCAGTGGTATAATTTAATTTTGGATGTAGAGGAAAGATTCGAAACTACAACACCCCCCGATTTTGTTATCATTAGGTTTTTTTGAATTGCCCCCGTATGGTAGCAAATTTAAAGACGTATTCACGTCAAAAGGAAAACACCTTGGATACCTTGGTGTTTAAAGTATAAATAAAAATGTGCATTTTATCAACAAAATAAATGTAGTTGTGTTATTATAGGGTTAATTAAATCAAGTTGAGGTTCTCCCCTGAATATATTCCTAGAAAGAACGAACTCAGAAAGATTTATCCTGCTTCGTAATAACAATGGTCTCTTTGAACGGGGCAGTCTTTGATTAAACGGTGGAGTACGCCGCGGGTGGTTATGGCAATTAGTTTCCATGCCAAGAGCAGAGTTACGTGGGATATGTCGGTAATTAAACCACCTGCCAGGAGCAGGAACTGCGACGTAACGAAAGATCTGTTATAACGTTGCCATATCGAACAGCGACGGAGATAATACGGAAAAAAAACCAACACATGAGTGACATGTCTTGGAAGCACCAAACAAGTTTCACAAGTGTATACCACTCACAAAGAGTATCAGTTACAATAAAAATTAAATGTTTTGTCACTAAGTAATTAAAAAAAATCCTGTAAAAATCAATAGGGGTGTGTAAAGGTCACATTTTAAATGCAAAGTGAAATCGACGTGAAGCTTGCTTGATATTGAAAGATTCGAAGTAAGTCGAAGCTGAAGTCAAAGATAAGTTGTGGGTTTTTTTGGGTCACATATCATTACTTTAAATTTTTAAACTACAAATCATACTATAATATTTTATGCTGGAATATTTGTATTTATCTATGCTTACGTTATAGACTAATTCCTAGATGGTATTAAATACTGTTTATCTTAGACTTTGACATTCTGAAGCTTTGTACACCCTTACAAATTACTGACGCCATTTTAGTGGAGACTGTGTCAAATTTTCACGAAAGTATATACCAAACAATGGTTAGGCGTCATGGTTTGAAAGACATGCAGCTCAGCTCTATAGTTTACAAACTAGCTTCATACGTCAGTAAAATATTTTAATTTTGAATAATTATCTAGTTAATGTTAGAACTATTACAGTTCTAATATTCCAAGTAGTACCCACTTTCAAACTTGTGACTATTTGTGTTCCATTGCGGAAAGAGACCTTAAGTGATAGTTACCGAACTTACATTAAAGTTGTCCCTCGTGAAGATGCTTAGAGTTTCCCCTCAAAGCAAGATTCACTATAAACAAATAGCGACATGTAAGGGAAAGAAACTGATTGTGGAATATACTTTACTAGTGGATCGTTGTAGCGATTTCTGCAGATTATTCAACTTTAATGTATTCTAAACATTTTATTGGGAAAAGTTCTATATAATTTATCCTCACTCGAATTTTTAATCAAAAGTTAACTCGTCAAAAATATCAACTTTATATAGATATTTAGCTTTCGGTGTTTAATTTGAGTCAAAACGTATATTTTGATTATTCCCCCTCCCCCCCCTTTCACGCCACGATTATAACGTTAAAGCGACCCCTCTCCAGCTCTATATATATTTGTTGCACCAAAAAACTAAATTGAAAATCTAAATATTATTTTTAACCAAAGAGAAATATTTTATTTAGCGATATACAACTATACAAATCATGGTTTCTATGGTGATAAAAGCAAAGAATGATTGTACAGGAGAGACAGCCCACATAGAATCAAAAGATGGAAAATTCACTAGGAAATGTGGGTTTTGTTTTGATTCACTACGTTTGTTGATATCCCAGACCCCTAACCTTTAAAATGATTGGACAATTGTCAAAATAGGTTCAGCCATTTTCTTGTAATTTAAAATACATTAAAAGGACTTATCAAATTATATATAAGATATCAGATAGAGAGAGTGATAAAATGAAAATGAAAGTGTAAGTGCTAGTGTGTGATTGTGTAAGTGTGTGGGTGAGAGAGAGAGTGTGTGTGAAAGAAATTGAGAAAGAGAATATATGAGGAAGAATGCGTGATAAAGTGTGTGAGAAAAAGAGAGTGTAAAATTTGGGGAGATATTATGTGAAAGAGATAGAAAATGTGAGGACTTGTGAGAGAGAGGTTTTGAGAGAGAACGTTAGTGAGAGAAAATTAGAGTGAGAGAGCTAGTGAGGGAGTTTAAGAGAAAGATTGTTTGAGAGGAAGCGAATTTGAGAGAGAGAGAGTGAGTTTGAGAGGAAGAGAATTTGAGAAAAAGAGAATTTGAGCTAGAGAGAGTGAGATTGAGATAGAGAGAATGAGCGTGAGATATAGAGAGGGAGAGTGATTTAGAGAGAGTTTGAGAGAGAAATTTTAGATAGAGAGATTTTGAGAGAGTGGGAGTTTGAGAGAGAGAGGGTTTAAAAGAGAGCGTTTGAAAGTGAGAGAGGGTTTGTGAGAGAGCGTTCAAGATAAAGAACATTCGAGAGAAAGAGTGTGTGAGAGCGTGAGAGAGTGTTAAGATATAGAGAGTGTCATATAAATAGAGTTTCAGATAGAGAGAGAATGTGAAAATATAGATGTGGTACACAAAATTTTACGGTAAATTAAAATATAATTTCCTCAAAATTAAGTATCTACATGGAAACATAACTTAACTTACTGTATTTGTAAGACTGTGAAAAGATAGCTGGGGTACACAAAACATTAATTTTAAATATATATCCTCTAAATTAAATCAAGCGGTAAAATGAAAACATAGCTTAACTTATGTATTTGTATTGTACTACTATTTGCTAAAATGAACATCAAAACCCATTATTTGAAAAAAATGAGCACCAAAATTCATGCTTAGATAATAATCAAATAGCCAAAGCTAATATCTATGCTTTTTAGTGAGGTTTTACTCCATATAGATATCATATTCTGAAAATATTGAAAAGTTGCATAAATAATAACTTTGGCTATTTGAATCTTATATATGCAATCCCTTACAATTATAATAATTTTACAAGTGGCAGCAATAAGCCAACTATCGAGTCAAAGGTGGCTGCTTTATCTGATAGCTCGTGATCTTAATAAAAAAACACATTTGTAGCCGACGATTTCCGCACGTCCATCATAGACTCTGCCATAAAATATGAGTGAAGAATGACCCTGGGCACGGGATGATTCCTGGATAGCTCAGTGGTTAGAGCAGTGGCGTACTATGGAAATATCATCGTAGCCGTGGTAGTGTAATATTATTTAATCCGACCAACCCCGGTGGCTCGCTCGACCGGAGTCATCTAAACTTTATTTTACTCTTGTTTTATCCATATTGGTTCTTTCCTTCATTAATTTTTGTCTCATGTATATTGTTAAGGTTTCAGTCGACCCAGTAAGTGTGATGGGGCGGGTTTTTGTAATATTTTTCCCGCCCATATCCTAAAGAAGGCAAGTAATCAGCCCGTTAGGGCGCCATATTATTTCGTTTAGGTTTTTAAGTATATGTTCTATGTATTGTTGGTCTTCGTGAGCCCTTCGGGGCTGGTATCTACTGTCATTCTATGTGCTTTATGTTTCATGTACCAAAATTAGATGTTCAAACAAAATAAATACTATACAAACAAACATTGGCGTAGAAATTCAAAGGTCCCTGGTTCGATTCCCGTGTCCAGGTGTCATTTTTCAAGTTTCAGATCATGCTTGGATAGTTAAAATGGCTATTTTTAAACATTATTCAAGATCAATTTTTTTCGTTTTTGAGCTTATAATACATACCAAAACATATTTAAACATCATTTTATCATGCGCGGAACAAAACCTAGACAATATTTTCACGAACTTAACAACTTAACCTTTTAATTTTCGAATAATTATGCTCGATATTATTGATTTAAATGCGAATTAACAATAACAACATTCCAATAAAAAATAAATGTTTCCCCAGATAAAGAATATCAATTCAGATGTGTTAAGACCAGCATCCAAAGAGAAATATTCACCCAAAGAGAAAATTGTGATGTGTTCGTAACAACAAATAAAGATTGAGCTATTATTTCTTAGCCAAAGAGATATATTTTATTTATAGAGTTAGAGCCAGGCAGCAAATAACGGTTTTCATGGTGATCAAACAAAGAATAAAAAACTGAAAATTATCTGTGAAAGTCGGGTTTTCGTGGAAAACTACTATTTTTCCCGACATCGTGGACTCCTAACCGTTAATATGAGTGGTCATTTGTCAAAATCTATTCAGTCAATTCCTCGTAATTTCTATTGCCGGAAACGGGCTTATAAAATTATATATTAGAAAAGTTGTAAAAAAAAGTTATAAAAATAAATCCCACTCTTCTCCACTTGGTTTTTGTGTCGTCAGCCGACACGGCCAACTATCAATATCACCACCTTTGTTATTATCTACTATTTAGGAATTTTCTTTTTGTGCAGAAACAAACACAATCAATCCATCGACAAATAAAACAGGAGGTTTATTAAGTGTAAATACATTGCTATGTTCAAAACATAGTTTATTCTGGTCATAGACTTTTCAACACTTTCTGGTAACAACAATGCATGTGTTAGGATTGCCATTTGGCAAGTGCTTGGGAGAATCTGGCAGCCCGCATTTCCACAGATTGTGTATTCTCATTATAACCACTCCTCCTACTACTGGCGGAAAAGTGTGCTGATTTCCCCCCAGTAAAACACATTAAAAATAGGTGTGCAACACTATAAGAGAATATAGAATGTTGGGTTCTGGTCATTATTATCTTAGTAAATAAATTATATTTTATCCAAACAAATGAAAGAAAATTTGACTTTCATGTTTTGCGACAGCGTCATTGACGAATTATTCAAAAAGATATATTATTGGGAAATTCATCAAAAAAGAGCAGCCGTTGGATTTCTTGAACAAATAATTAGTGAGTTTGACGTTATAGTTATGCCTGTGTATAGTTGTCAACAAAGAGTAGAAAGTTATTATTTATTGTAAAGCGTATAGTTACTAACAAATTAGGGTTTAAGTATAGTTTATCTTACTTTAGATGTCATGACTCACCTCTAATACCCAATTAACTGCTACATGAATAAGTCCTGGCTAGGAATCACTTTCACATCCCCCTAAAATGTGATGTTGATCTTTTGTTGAGATATATTGTGCCAAAAGCTAGGCCACAATCTCAGACAATAAAGCAACAAGCTCCAATCCTCTAAGTAGCTCTAAAGAGCGTTCCTTCCTCATAGTAACCACATTCTGACTCAGAGGGGAGTTGGTTCCTTTCTAAGAATAGTGGTTAGAACTAAGTCTAGAGCATGATGATGGTCAGACACTGAGTAGCAGACTTTACCCTAAACTTCAACGTGGGAATCTCGTTAAGATATCTGAACAATATTCAAACTATCAGTCACTCAGTGTTTTACGATCTGAGAGTTCTAAAGCATTATACAATTATTTTAACTGTATTTGTTTTGCATACGTATCATCACCAGACGATAAGGCTTGATACCAGCACCTCAATCAGATGATCGATACAAATTATGAATCCTTGAATTTCCACATAACACTGCGTTATCCTCATTGTTAGATAACTATAGTTGACAGTAGTATGACCGCAACGTTGATAGTTGTAACATTGGAGAAGAACAGGAATTAGAGTGTAAGCAAACTTCCAGATGTTGCCAACATAGACACTCTTGGAAGAGTCTTGTGTCCAAACTCCAAGACATATGTTGGCATTGTGTGCCTTCATTCCTTTTACGAAATATCTTACGTATGTTCAGTTGGTCCTGAAATAAACACGAGATTCTCTTTATAGTTACATAACGTTAGCTACTCGCAACGGTGGGTGCGTGGTCTAACTAAGCTCTAAGGAATAATTTTCAAAATGGACTGGATTGCGTGACCTTGAGGTCAAGTATAAATTCAAGGGTGGGTATATTTAATGTATTTCTTGTATATATGTTGAAATAAGACAGAACAATGAACAATTAATCACTCGCCAAAGATTTGTGTGAACCTTATTCTGATATGTGAATCCTAGATCCTGTATCCAACTTAGTTTAAGGAGATCCTAGATCCTGTCATCATTGTTTTATTCTATGTTGTTGATCAAAATATTCACCGTTGCCATGCGTAAAATGTATCAATAAAATAATAACTCAGTTCTTGCGCTATAATTATTCTTTGAATTTCTATAATATGGCTCCCCACTATCTACGCAAATGCGAGTACATAATATATATTATATAATCCACCTTTATTATTCCTGCCCCATAGCTAGAAATATGCTGATAATCCAAACGAATAGTTGCATACAAAAAAAAGTGAATTCGTCCCATCTATCCAGTTTATTAAAATAAATTAAGTACGCACTGGTCGACACCTTAGTTCAGTCGGTAGCGCGTATAGGCCTATCTATCTAGTTCTATATCATAGGTTTGATTCCCAGCATGTCCAAAATCATTCATTGATGAAATTGGGTACTTCCTGTCAGAGTACAGAAGTTTATAGAAATAATTAACCGGTTTTAGACTTGACAATACAATTGTTATAATAACTAAGAACATGACTCAAATGATACACAAGATCATAGAAATAGATACAGATCAGCTAAAAAAAGAACGACACATTTAATAATGGTACCAGCCTAAACTAGAATTTCCCCGCATTGAATTGCCTATTTTAACATTTCCCTTTTACAGCCATGAATTAATGGCCTGGGGATTGGATGCTGTGTATGTTCTAAAAATCATGCTAGTTGGTAAATCATGTACAGAGCTAAGTTGATTCAGAAATTGAACGTTACCTCAAATAAATCTAAATAAATAAGCACATAACATTATTTCCATATATAGGTTTTGTACACGCTTACATAGCTGTAGTTTCCTCGTTGTTAATATTTTATTCAGAGGCCATGTTTTATAGTTCCTGCAACAATCTTTGGGCATGCATGCTAAGCGCTCAGGAGACAAACAGCAGTGGAAACCTTGCAGAAATACAAGTTGGCTGTTTATTGAGTAAAAACATACTCTACGAACAAACTTCGCATATTCCTCTAAACTATAAAGTACAATAAAATTGAAAAATAAGCTAAGAGGTTTAATTTTAGTACTGTGGGTCAGCATTTAATAAATATTTCCAGGACGTTTAAAAGTGTTCGAAAAATTCATATGGAAGGAAGGGTAAGATTAAATAGAAATATAATTGAAAACCACCCCAAGAGATTTAATTTTAGTAGATTGAGTCAGAATTTTATTAAGGTCGTTAAGCTCGTATTAGGTATTAATGTGTGTCAGTTAATTCTACTACTGGTTGTGACTCTAAATCAGTAACACGAAATCTGGCCTCAACAATAAAGGCCGAGCGTGCGCTTTCCAGCTCTTGAACTTCCGAGCTCCTGAGCTTCTCAAGCTAGACAAAAGGCTGACATATCTAGTCACCAGGAGGTGGGGGTATATTATATTAGCCCTTGATGGTCTAGTCTCTGACCAATCAACAGCAATTGCGTCTTTTTGGGTTGCAATAATTATTGTTTTACAAAGGGCCCTAACAAGCTTACATGGCACTAGATTAAATAAATACACTGTGCATGTTTTTTGGAAGTAACCGTTCTTGTTGCTGCCTGTTTACGGTCTACTTCAAGTAAGATAGAAAGGTCATCCGCAAATACTTCTGAGATGGTTACAAAACAAACTTTAAACAAATGTGGAACATCAATAAGAAAAGTTTAGCTTTGTTTTTAAGAAACATAGATAACATTAAACAAGTCAATGGCCTTCCCTTTTTGTTTCAAAATTCTAGCTCTACCAGTATTGTATACACAATGAACGGTGCCAATCAAGTCCCATAAGAAATATAAGCCATAATGGCTGCTATGACTTAACTTGTACATATATATAGCTAACATATTACCAGAAGTGTACCATTTAATTTATTAAAAAATTGTGTTTATATTGTCTATGATAGTTTGTAAACATGGATACTAGGAGAAATAGCAGACCCTTTTGGACAAAACAAGAAACATTGTATTTAATCAACTTAATGAAAGAAAAAAACTTTTTCACCTTGTTACAAAAGAAGCGTTATAGGACTGCTAGCATTTACAAACTAATGGAAGAACAGATGAGAGAAGCTGGATCTGAAAAGAATCATGAACAAATAAGGGCTAAATGGAAAGCATTAAAAGCATCTTATGCAGCAGCTCGGAAGGGTATTTCGTACTCAAATAATAGAGAAGTGTGTCCTTTTGAACCAGAGTTAGATGCTCTATTAGGGAAGCGATACAATTGTAACCAATCTAAAGAACCCGACACTTCCACCGACGGTTTGGATGATGTTACACTAAGTAAGTTGGAATGTATCAAACATTTAAATAAGACTTTTTCAGTAGGACTAATAAACCTTTCATACTAGGGACTAGTAAATTAAACACTTAAAAAATACCCATATGTAGCTGACATAACAGATATAAAATACGTATTTTGTAATAATATACAATATACACTTGGCATTGGCCCTACCATCTAAAAGCTAATTTAGGTTATTTTAGAATATACAAAGCACATTTAGGACCCGTATGATGGTAAGTTCGATAGTTCCTTATTGAAAAAACAAACAGGGGGCAGTAGGTAAGCCGAACTATCATCAGTTTCATTTTTTTTTAGCTGTACGGTAACAAAATATTGATAATTGCCATACATTTTTGCAAACATAAAAACATGGAGAATCATATAAAACTTAAGTTTTTTTTATTTAGTTGAGTAAGGTTTCCTATTATTTAACCCTAGAATACTATTCCTTCGTAAAATTGACTACCGAGGTTTACAACGTTGTCATGTTTCCTCCCTTCACGGGGGCTAGTCTGCTCCCCTCTCCAGTACCTTCAGTTGGCCTTGAAACTTCACTATACCGGATAGTGTTTCTCTTGTCACTGCTTTGATAGTGCTATAGGAGAAGCTCAGTCTAAAAGGTACGAGTGTTTAGCATTAATGAAACATTTTACTAATGTAGTGACAATGGTATCTTACAAACTAAAATGAAACAAAGTTGTAATCTTGCTTCCTACTACATATGAGAACATGGTAATAAACCAGAAAACAAAAAATCCCAAAACAATTAAAACCTACAATGAAACCAAGGGTGCATGACTATGACATTTTGCAGCCATTGTTTTCGTGCCATCTGTAGAGAAAACAGGACAACATCCTGTGTATCATGTGATGAAGTTATGTAAAAAAATGACAATCGACCAAAAAAAACGTTTGAACTAGTTGAGAATAGTTTTCATTTTGTTATAATGTAATAAGATTATGTTTTAAATATAATAAAATGTAAAGTAGTAAAATTTACGAGTGTTTCGCATTCATGTCTCACACGGAGAGGTTTAGCATTCTAAGGTTAACATGGCCTTGAAAGCTTGAATTGAGATGCCTCCTATATGTCCATTCACATAATTAAGGCATAACTTATATACATCTAGACTTATTGCTTGGCCCACATGTATGTTCTCTAAAAAATCTTTCATCAATGACTTTGTTTTAAAACATGTTGCAAAATTTACATTAAAGCACAAAGTAGATTTATTTCCCTAACGAAAGCACATAAACCATAGATAATGGTGCACATTTCAACTAAATTTAAAATATCAGTCAAAAAACTTAGGAATACAGTAATACATATGGTGTTTATGATGTCATGGATATAAAAAGCAAATACAGTTATATATTCACTATTATGATACTTTCCTAAAGTAGCTTAACCTAATTTTTCATGTAGGTCTATTAATAAACTTAATTTTTAATGTTTATAGATACCCTAAAATAAACTAACGGCATTAATTTTTTTTAATAATAAATTGCAAATGATACACATCTTCTGATGGTGTCATAGCTGTTTTAGCTCACAATATTAAGGGAAAGTTACACTTCGTCAATATTTACATTCCAAAAGTAATTTGGGTGTTTTGTTGATGAGTTATGTTTGGGTATAATATTTATTTAAAGTTTTCAGAATGTATAAATCTTGGTCTCATTCAACTATGTATTTTAGTATGTATAATAAAGTGAATAAAATATAAAAATATTGTACCATGAAAAAAGAACACAAAATGGAGTGGATGCACATCGCCAACAAACCAGAGCTGCAATGTGGTGTGTGCATGTAGGCCTTGTCACATTTGTTTTGCATGCATGCACTAGTAAAAGCTATAACTAATGTATCATGTCCTTCGAATAATAATTGTTAAGAAAATATAAAGAACAGCAAAATTGTTAATCATAAAATTTAGTTCAGTTCTAAGCATCACACTCTGAGCCTAGACAATAATTTGAATAATGCATCTCCTAGAGCTCTCCTGAAATTCATTTTCAAATGTGGACTTGAAGATGCCTACCCAAACATTTTAACGGCCCTGAAGATTTTTTTTAACTCTTCCAGCCAGGTATATGTATAGCCACTCAATATTTCGAACTAAAATTTGCATTCAGGCTCACAAAACTTTAAAATAATGTTTTATTTAAAACATATAGGTTGGTAATAATTATTATAATGGTAATTTGAACCATTCTTCTTTGTGGCTTATTTCATTAGGTAGGTACGATTATTTCCGATTAATTGCAAAAATTTGTCTAAAGATGGTCACTTTGAGATGCTTGTTTTATTATGTTAATAAATGATTTTTTTTAAGTTAATCTTTTTAATCTTGCAAATTGTGTCAGGTAAATAGTCATTAATTTAATGGCAATTAGTTTTTGCAGATTTAATGCCATTGCTTTGTCATAAATATAACAATGTCACAGATCTATCTCAAGAGAATTATCAAAGATGTTGATGGTGTTGCCTGATTGGTGAATTTGAAGTGATTGTGGCAAGCAAGTTGCTTATCATGTCAATACACTATTTATCTTGAAGTCTGCCTAAAGTGACGGTTTTTACCTTACTCAGAGTTCATTTCCTTACTGGCAGCCTAACACACTCCACACACCCAACTTCACATACCTGTGACAGGAGACTTTCAGTACTATCAATATGTTTAATGGTGTTTGACAGGTTAGGTACCCTTTAACTTGTAAAATGTAATTTTCTTTTAAAAGCACATAGCTCTTTTTTTAAGAATATAAAGAAAAGTAAATTATGACATCAATGGGCTTTTTTGGCACCGCGTCTTACTACCAGGTTGGGTTGTACACCTATGTAAGACTTACTAATTACACTAACATGTTAGAGATTAGAAAGATTGAATTTAGAGGAAGTATACCCACATTTGCGTGGAGGGAGAGTGAAAAACCATTTATGAAAAACCACCCTCGGTACCCGATCCTGACTGGGATCGAACCCCTGCCCCCTCTCGCCTTTGGCAGTCTGGTCTATTGTGAAGTAGCGCCTAGACCATGCAGCCACCTAAGCAGGCTATATCCATGTGAATCCATATGAATCTCATATAATCCAGCCACTTGTCTCTGTGATGATTTAAATTTTAAAATGACTTTTTGTTTCCTATTTTGGATAACTTAGGTAAATAAATCTTCCAAAGATTTTTTTTATTTCAATACTAGCAGGAAGAATTCCACCAAGCTCATTTTCAAGAATAAGCAAAATAATCTGATATTTATAAAATTTTCAAAAAGTTATGTTAGCAGAAAAACTACCTTATGATATAAAATTAAAATTTGTGAACTTTTACAACATTATCGGGAATTGTTAAAGAATGTATACGTTTTGTCATATCAATCTAATTTAATGTGTGGCTTGTAAAGTTGAGAAGGTAGCTATAGGAAATGCACCCAGTTGAGATTTAAATCTGCCTAAGCTATTTGTGAGATTATCAGATTAGATGAGCTTGTTATTAGATCATGTGGCTACCAGCGTAGGTTAAAATGTTTCCTCTTTAGCATATTCAGATAGGGCTACCCGGTAATCTTAGTTTTTTTAAGTTATGATTGTTCTGTGTGTTTTTATTGTTTTACTAGCAGAAGTATTCAGTGTGCTCCATGAAACGCTTTTCTTTACTTCAAACACACAAAAATAAATCTTGCCAATTTATTTCTGCCGACTAGGTTTTTAATAAAGTTTAAAAAATATAATTAAAGCTTTAAGGTGCAGATATTTGTGCACAGGGGCTATTAATTTTAAAATTTTAGCCCTCTGTGTGGGGTAGATATTGTGTGATGCTCATGACAGGCAGACAAACTCTTTATTTTATTAATAAAGATAAGGTCTGATGCTTTTGCTCAGTCATTAGCTCAGCTGTCTATTAAACTAAGGCCTGGGTTCAATTCTTGGCATAGCTAAAATATTTATCATGGATGAAATCGGGGTTTCTCCTTTCACAGTGATGAATTAGCAGGCGGGGCTGGATATATTATATAATTAAGTTGGTAAGACATGTGCTCATATAATTATAATCAGTTGGTTAATTATTTTTAAATATACCTGGTTAAATTAAGAAAAAAGTTTCATAAGCTTAAGAAATCTTAAATATTTGTTTTCTAGATAGTGCAGATGATGCAGTTGCAGAAGATGATATTACCGAGTATATACTTGAACCCATTTGTAATGGCAACAGTGATACCGCTGATAATGACAATGAGCCTTTGTTTGGAAGAATCTCACCATTTCGCCAAGTGCCCAAACTTTATACCAAACCCCCTCGCAGGAGCGATCGTAAATTTTTCACTAACTCTGTGTCAGAAACTGAACGGGTTAGAAACTGCCATAACTTTAGTCATCTGAAAGCGCAGGAATTAAAACTCAAAGTGGACGCGGCCAAAGACGCGCTGACATACGCCCAGGAATGTTTCCGTGCTAAAATGAAACGTGAGGACGAGGCTCATCAGCAGAAGTTGAGGCTTGAGGAGGAGTCGCACCGGCAGAAGATACGGCACGCAGAAGACCTTCACCGGCTTCATGTCGAGAAGATGAGGAAAGATTTAGGACTTGTTTTGAGGGAAGATATTGATTTAAACCAAACTTCTCAAGGAGAGACTTGCAATGAAAATATTCTCCAATATGATACTCCTATGTTGGAGAATTAAAGTAGTATCTAATTTCATTGTCAGAGGTCTCTCGACTAAATGACTAGCACTGAAAACGTACAAATCCTCTCATAGTTTATGAGACGCCAGTATGTTTTAACACTGAAATGAAATAGACCAATATTTCTTTTCTGTTTACCTGTATCTTCTTCCAAATAGACAATTATACCTACATACCTCAGTTTTAGCTTCTGTGGTGCTGACTGACAGCTCACAGCTGACTTCTGACAGTCAACAGTTAGGTATATACCTAAATTTTGACTGTCAGAAGTGACAGGTGCTAAAGACATGTTTTTTGCAGATCATATGGTTCGGCGTAGGGATACATAATTTGGTCTGGTAGCTTTTCAAAGCCATCAGAAGTCAGCTGTGAGCTGTCAGTCAGCACCACAGAAGCTAAAACTGAGGTATACATACCTCAAAAGTTTGTTAGGTTTTCCTTAAAGAGCTATAGAAAATAAAACCATTTACTTCAGGGTTGTCATCAATCCATATACACTAAGTTTATGTTGTTAAAAAAATGTTATCAATAAACTACATTAAACATTAGGGCGTAGTTGGGGGAAAAGGGAAAAGTCATGGAATTTGATAAAATTTCTGGAAATTTCAAACATTCACTAAAATAATATGCGACTCATTTACAATAGCCAACATAACTTTTTTTTTTCAGTTAAAATACCCACCACTTATCTCTTTTAATACAGCAAACTAATCTAAATATTCAAAGTCAACATTTTATTTAAGGTGCCAACTTTCCACCCCTCTACCATGTATCTTTAGCCAAAGTTGAGTAATGATTATATGCCTGTGTGAAAATTTATAAAAAGAAGAAACTAAAAAAAGAATGTGTCTCGCAACAATTTTAAACTGTACCGGTGTAAAAGGTGAACTTTCAATCTGATCTGACTGAACTCTAATTTAGATTACACCCAATACCCCATCGCTTAAGGCTTAAATCCTTTAACCCCTTCATAGAGTGACATAATTTCAGAATGTGTATGTATATAAAAATAATATTACATAAAGTTTTGATTTTAATAAAATAATGTTTGCTATATTATATTGACTGGAAAAGTCGAAATTGGTTTTGGAAAACCTGGAAAAGTCAGGGAATTTTAAAATATAGTTTGGCCAGATACCCTATTGAAGACTATCTTCAGTTAACTGGGTTTACATGTCAACTCTGCACCAATTGCATTAAACATAATGTCTTTATACCAAAACTTGTACGTAAGGCAGCTCTGGTTTATTGTATAAAGTATAGTTCTAGACCTACTTTTAAACATATATATTTATAAGTTTGGTTGAATTTAACATTTGGTATACTGTTGTTCACACCATATCCCTAAGGGGGAGTAAAAAATAAATGAAAAAAACATGACAATATAATGGCCGTTATTTCTAAAAATGTCATTTTCTAAAAAATATTTGCTATACATATAATATATTTTCATTTAAATAAAGTAATTTTATATATATTACTGTTCCTTGTTTGAATTTTCAAAGAGTGGCAAAGAATTACTATATATAATTACTACATAAGACCAATGTTAAACTATAGTTCTAGAATTTTGACACCACGTTGCAACATTGTCTGTTAAAAATGTGAAACTTGTATGTCTTCAAAATTGTTGAATCAACTTTCCTTTCCCCCCACCCCTTTTTCTTTACAGCTGTGAATAATATCATAAAGCCTTTACTTGTCTCACCCATCATTTTGGCTTGACAGATTTACAAGTTGTATTTGTATTCTTTACCTAACCATTTAGATATTCTGAAAATTGAAAAATGACACCTAGACACAGGAATCGAACCTGGGATCTTTGGCTTAGTATGCCAATGCTCTAACCACTGAACCATCCCAGATTCATCCCAATTAAATTTTCAGGATATGATATCTAGATGGAGTAATCCTCACTAAAAGCGTAAATAATAGCTTTGGCTATTTAATTCTTAGTATGCAATCCCGTACAATTATAATAATTGTACAAGTGGCAGCAATAAGCCATATATATACACATACACACATAAAAAGGAGAGGACCCACCCCCACCCCACATATTCCCACTTCAATTTTAATAATGGCTTAAAGCATTTGAAGACTGCCTTAGACCATGGCTCTGAAGCAGGTACTTACATAATTCATAGTAAATCATTAAATATGAATGCATTTAAGTGAAATGATACATTATATATATAATGTATCATTTTGCGTTCTAGATCTCATTTCGATATATGCATATCTTATAACCATGATTAAAATGTAAGCTGTGCAGCAAACATAATTACCCCCTCCCTCCTCAAATCGGAAATGTACCTCGGACCAGACCCTCCGCTCAAAAGACACTTTATGGAACGCGGCTAGCTCGGATTTTATATATTGCATTAAAGAGAACCATCATTTCAGTATTTGTCATTGATTTTTTTAAATGTTTTTCAAAGTGTCCATGAGCCGGATTTGGCCTGCGGGCAATAGTTTGGGGACCCTGGTCTAAGGTGTCACACTCATGGTAGACTAGATGGCCGATGACAGGGAGATTGGGGTTTAAATCCCAGTCAGGGGTACTGATGGTGGTTTTCTAAACTGGTTTTCCACTCTCCTTCCATGCAAATGTAGGTATACTTCCTCTAAATTCAACCTTCCCCATCCTAGTACATATAAGTATAACTTGAACAGGTAGCGAGACATAGTGCTAAAATAACTAATTAAAACATGATATTGGCCATTTGTGGCTTGGTTGAATTAGAGGTCGCAGAAACATTTAACCATATGGGATTGTGCGATATGATTTGGTTTATAAGGATTTATTTTTTAAAGAGCCAAATTTCGGAACCAAAGTTATGATTATTATATTCAGGCCTATGATGTCAAGACCATAACTATAATCATACCTAATTTTCATTTCAAATTTTTGTCCAACTTTGAACACTTTTGTTTGAAATAGTTCCACTCAATTGCACAAACTTTCTCGTATTGTTCGAAGATAATTTAAAAAAGGATATTTTGAGTAAACTACCTTTAAGTATGTTTTCCTCATAAAAACAAACACGTCATCTTGTTAATCACAATAATCACTCTTTATACATCAATTGTTCACAGATATCATAAAAATCAATTGTTTTAACATTTATGTTTTGTCTCTGTGCGTGCAATGTGCATGTTATTCTGCACATTACAAATTATTTATGTACAATTTTTCTTTATGATTCTATTAATACCCTATTTAGGTTTTTTTATTAATTTTTTTGCGCCATGTCTTATTACTCGTTAGGGTTATACCCTCAGTCATTATTCTTTAATCCATTGTGATAGTATGGAACCTCAAAAATCTAATCAATAAAATTATCTAACATCACCTTCAAATACCACATTATTCTTATAATGTATGATTAAATTTAAGACAGTCTTGAAAACAAAGAATTATTTTCTAAACTGAATGGTTATTTGGACTAAAGGACTAAGGTAAATAATGCTTTGAATTGAGAGGGCTAGCTAGTAAGCCCACTTACCTGAGTAATAATACTGGACTAGAAATAGTTAAGATTAAACTATAAAATACATGACTGATTCTTCAGGTGAAAAGAGTAAACTAATGCTCTTGGTTGGACTGCAAAGTTGACTGTCAACAGATGATTGTTTTTCAGCACCGCGTCTTACTACCCGTTCGGGTTATACGCTTAAGTACTAATTACGCTAATGGATTAGGAATTGGGAGGGTTTAATTTAGAGGCAGTGAACCCGCATTTGCGTGGAGGGAGAGTGGAAAACGATTTAGGAAAAACCACCCCCAGTTCACCCGACCAAGATTCGAACCTCGATCTCCCCGTCCTCGGCGGTCGAGCTCAACCAACACGACTAGCGCGTTTGCCAACTACGCCACCGAGGTGGGTTGCACTATATAGATGGTGGTACTTGAATTAAATTTATGGATGTAAAAACTAAAAAAAATTTTATAATAGTGTATAATATATTATTATTGTAAGATCCAAATGGTTAAAAATTATTAGTGAGTGGGCCAGTTCCCATATCTTTATTTGTTAAGGGTTGCATATTTCTTTGTTGAGGAATTTAAGCATCTTCGTGGTATAGTACATTAAAGTCCAGAGATGCTACAGCTTTTTTTTTAATATTGGTTTCATGTTGGTAACCATTCATAATTTTTCTTAATGTTTCTGTTCCGATATCAATGTAGTGAGCTTGGTAATGGTTGCACAGTTGGTAGATGTTTTCAGAATCACACGTACGTACGGTGGTCTTTTATAGGGTAATTTATTTTGTGTTGTTGTAGAAAGAATTAGTTGGTTTGTGTATGATGCAGATTTAGAAGGAGATATGATTGCAAGGAAATGAGCCTGAGATTTGTTTGGGTTCAGGTAGAATAGTTGGATTTGGAAGACTGGGTATAGCAAGTATATTGGAGATTAGTTGGTTGTTTCTATATTACTTTTTGAGGCTCTGTGAAGTTATTTTATTTAGTGGTGCAAGATTTAAATATGATAAAACGTGTTTTCAAAAGATTGTTGATTTTGTGGAGTCCAGGACAATATGTAGCTACTAAAAGGACGATGTTGCTTGTTTCTGTTAGTATTGTAAACCTGTTATTAAGCTGTGTTTATTTTAACTACACACTAGTGCTTTGGGGTAACCTCTATTAATAAAATCACGTTACTGTTTTATGTTGAAAGGGTTTTTTTTTTTTGCACAGCGTCTTACTACCCGTTCGGGTTATACGCTTAAGTGTACTAATTACACTAATGGATTAGGAATTGGGAAGGTTGAATTTAAAGGAAGTGAACCCGCATTTGCGTGGAGGGAGAGTGGAAAACCATTTAGGAACCCCCCCCCAGTTCACCCGACCGAGATTCGAACCTCGATCTCCCCGTCCTCGGTGGTCTGACTCAACACGACTAGCGCGTTAGCCAACTACGCTTGAAAGGTTATTGTTGATGAAGAATATTATTTTTGCTTTAGGGGCTAAGCTATGTGGAAGTGGTCTTTTTGTGCTAATTGGGTAACAGCTGTCATAGTGAAGGTATTGTTGCTGATTGGTTTCCTAGGTGTGCCTGATGGAAGCATGCAATGTTTGTACAATAGTTCATTCATCAGCTCTTCGATTGGGTGAAAAAAAAAAACTACACAGGCTATGTTCACTAAATAGAGTCTATGCCAACTAAAGTTATTTGCACTAGGGAACACACAGTCTGAGGCATTGGGCTTGCAATGGACTGGATTGCTGATGGATAGGTTGATCCTCAAATCTCTGTTGGGAGCTGTAGGAGTGATTTTTTTCTATATGGTTTTGCACCATGGTTTTTCCATCCTTTCTCTCCATCCTAATTTGGGTGCACTTCCTCTCAAACACCTTCCTTAACCTAAAGACATTGATAACCCTCGTTTGATTTATTTAATCATTATTTTCAACATATGTTTTAACTTTTAAAGTATTACTAAATATAGTTGAAAAGCTACAGCATGACATTGGAACCAAACCTGGGTCTTTGGCCTTAGCGCACCACTAAACTGTACAGGTATTCTGTTCCCAGGGTCAATCATCATATTTTGAAGCTTAAATTAAGTTTACAAAGAGAACCAACGATATTTGCAAGTTCATTCGTAAAACTCGACAGCTCAATAACTCGACACCATCTCAGTCCACATTAGGTCGAGTTTCCTAGACACTACTGTATTTGCCATATTTTATTTAGTGATTTGGTATAGCTTTGGATTATTTACAAATAAACCTTTGCCGATAAATAATACATGATCTATGTTTTGCCGTTTCTAACAAATTATTTATTACTTTCTCATAAATACAAAGATTACATTTTTTGCTTAGTACAATATGGAAAAAAGTAAATTCAAAAAAAATAATGATAAATAAATTAGCGTAAATTGTGTGAGTCTTAAGGTGAGTACTTATCTCACTAGGTACTAATTTTATGTATGAAAAAAGTGCATTGAGCAAAAACATTTAGTAAAAAATAAAATGATAGAATATTAGGAAAATGGTAGAGCACAAATAAAAATAAAAGCAATGACACATATTTACACACCTTTCAATATTTCGAAGCTATTATAGCATCTTCCTCAGGAAGATAGCATCCTGTTCAGTCTAATTACTACTATTTCCTGAGGAAGATGCTATAATAGCATCGAAATATTGAAGTGTGTGTAAATATGTGTCAGTGTTGTTACTTTTATTTGTGCTCTACCATTTTCCTAATATTCTATCATTTTATTTATTACTAGATACTAATTTTGTAGAAAATGATCACTGATTGGCAGCATCTCACGTTCTTTGCACTTGGATATGAAACTTGCACGCTGGCATGGTCTGCACCTCCGCTGTCACCATGCTGTTGATCCCAAGGTTAGAGAGTGCACCTCGGATCAGGCCACATGTGAACGCCACATACTGTTAACCACAAGATAATAATTACAAACTAAAAACCTGTCTCGAATAACATATTGTGTAACCTATGGTACGATTGACTTAACCCCGCTTCAATGGCCGCATAGTCTAAGGCGCTACCCTTGCAGTAGACTAGACTGCCGATGACAGGGAGCTCAAGGTTTGAATCTTGGTCGGGTGAACCGAAGGTGGTTTTTTCAAAATGTTTTTCTCTCTCTAACAAATGTGGGTACTCTTCCTCTAAATATAACCTTCCTAATACATAAATCAATGTAATTAGTATAAAAGTGTGATAGCCAGAATGGGTAAAAAGACGGTCTATGACGGTGACCTCTAGACCACGTCTAGCTTACTTTTACAGACACATAAAAGGCAATAAAGCAGGTGGTTTTGGAAATAAGTTACGAGACACTTCCAAACATACAGTAGTTTCATTGTGTGAAAAACATTGGCAAAGCAACTTTTGCAAAGTACAATTAATGAGATGATGGAATTAAAGAGTGGGAAAATGTTATGTTCTGTGGAAATTTTGGGTCCCTGAACCTATTCTGTACCCCTGATAGTGTTATTGTGATACAGAGTTATATTGTGATATTGCCCTGTGATTGAGCACCAATTATTACGTTTCGGATTTTATTGATGATTACAACGCATGCATGCCCCACTACGCACTTATCACACAATTATGTGATCTGATTATATGTGATACTTATTCTTATGAAATGAGCAATACTTTTGATGTTGCACACAATTTATTTAAATGATTACACCTTCGGTACTGAAGATATGATATTCAATGACACAGTTTTTGTTAATTTACAGATTGTTTTTCTGTGATATTACATATTCTGTGTTCTGAGTACTGTGTGCTGTATAGATTTATGTTACTATATGGATTCATACGCACAATCTGCTTATATATGACCTACCCCTTGCCTCTTGGACCCCTTGTCAACAGTGTTAAAACTAACTAATGGAAAAACTCCTGGCAACCTGATGATGTGAAGGCTGGCTTCCTATTGGGTAGAGGGAGCCAGCAGGTCACATGATTTTTATAATACAAGGAAGTTGATCTTTTAAAGCAAAAAAGGTTTTTAAAACGTAGTGTATTGAAATTACTTCTGAAAGGGTGTGATTCTCCATGGATGAAGTATTAAAAGGCAAACTTTACATACAGTTCTTTAAAGAAAATTACACTTCATCCATGACTTTTTTAATATATGAGAGGGGTCACTACATACATCTAATAACTTGGGCCTAATCCATTCTAAAATGTTTCAAACATAAGTTACTAAGTGAACAGTCTTACCTTTGGTGCCATTTCTAAATATTGTCTGTTGGCTGAAAGTCTAGTGAGGAAGCGGAATGCATTGTCTTGTAGTACATAAACTCCTTGGTGATTTGTTCGTAGATTATCAATTTGTTTTTTGTTGATTGAGGTCCAAAAATCAGTGCATATGAATTTCATAGTTTCCAGCTCGTCCTTAAACCTTGGCCATTCTTTAGTTAGCCTGAAAATGAAAGTTGTTGATAGATTTAAACATTTTTCCTTTGTGCTATTACTTTTTAACACCAAGTTGATAAAGTCTTAGTTTAAGGGACTATGTTTATATTAATAAAAGTCTAACGGTGTCTTTAAATTTATGAAAGCTAAGCTTAGATGGGTTGAACCAGAAAATTTATGTATATCTGTCCAGAAAATATTTAATATGAGATCAAAAGCTGAAATTTGGTGAAATTATAGAGGAACCACTAGAGGTGCACAAATTTTGCAAACTTGAAAACAGATCAAAAATAAAAATTGTATAAAATAAAAACACAATTTATTTAATAATTTTAATTCGTCAACATGTTATTTATATTTCAAAAGCAAGGAGA
The DNA here is from genome assembly GCA_033556935.1 of Timema podura. Classification (NCBI taxonomy): domain Eukaryota; kingdom Metazoa; phylum Arthropoda; class Insecta; order Phasmatodea; family Timematidae; genus Timema; species Timema podura. The sequence continues at coordinate 9,442,467 of JAVRXN010000008.1, read as the reverse complement.
ACCTAAAATATAAATTTTCCCTTCTCAAATCTAAAAGAAATTACCAATTATGTGTTTATGGTTTAGTAATTTGTATTCATATTAGTTAGCAAAAAGTGTTTTAAGTCTATTGAAATTTTACAGGTAACGATAAACATATTTATTTAATTTGAGCTTACATTTACATGTCTACATAACGTATCCATTACAAACCGTTACTACTCTAATTACAGCTAACACAACAGAGTAACAAATGATATAAAATAAAACTAATGTTTGAATGTTGGTTTGTGTGTGTCTAGTATTAAACTGGGTCTATGCAATGTAACCTGTCTGGCAGTGACAAAACTGGATGCAAATCAAATCTGCACGACAATTTTAATGGGTTCGTCTCAAGGGAATGTGTGCTCCATACCAAAAAATCGATTTGACTCCTGTAGACCCTGACATTACTTTTATTTTAAGACGGAGATAGATCCCAGTTAAACCAGCATTCTCAATGACTAGTAGTAAGTCACAAGGTCAAAGCTTAGATAGGGTTGGTATTTATCTGCCCAAGCCAGTTTTCAGGCATGTGGTACGTGGCTTTTTCCAGGGTGCGAAGCTTAATAGACATAAGGGTTAAAGTCATTTACAGTAGTCCCATGACTTTTTGGTGCTGACTGACAGCTGACAGCCGACGACTTTGAAAAGTTACCGGACCAAATTATGTATCCCTACGCCAAACCATATGATTTGCAAAAACATGTGTTTATCAGCTGTCAGTCAGCACCAAAGAAGTCATGGGGCTACTGTAAGTATCAAATCAGGAGACACTGATAACAAAAAACACTACAGTATTTACAAAAAAACATAGTAGGGGCCTATATTTAATTTATTTATTAAAAATAAAATCAATATAGTTAATTCACACTTCAACCATGCACTTACTTAATACAATTAACCGAAATAGGCTATGCTTTTAGAACAATTTAGGCCAACCTAACAAAACCTAATCTTTCATGCATCTACAAATTGAAAGTTTGGTTTTGTTAGTTTGGGTAATAGTGACATCAGCTTGTCATAGACAGGATAATAAACTAGTGGATAAATAAACGCTGTTTCAATCAAATTCACCCAGCTGAGTTTCAAACCTCACTCCCTGTCACCAGCAATCTAACACAATTTGAAACTGACGTCTTAGACCGTGTGTCCACTGATGTATATTTATGGACCTAAATAAATGATGTATCAAAAAATAAATCTCCAGGCCAACCAACTATGAATTGTTAATGTACCTTTCAATTATTCTATAGCCTGTTGAAAACCCCAAATACTCCAAAGTTGATAAATCTGTTTCCTGAAACATACAAAACACCAGTTAGTTTAATTTTCTGATTAATTTTACCATCACCAAAAGAGCGAGGTTATTTTAACAAGTAATTATCTTGGTTTATCATACACAACTTTATGACAGGCATCTACTATTGGCGAGAATGTAAGTAAAGCAGAAGATGAATATGTAAATATTATGTTCAAATAAATATTTAAGAGCATAAAATATTTTAGGGATATTTAGGTTTATCTCAAGGGAGTATGTTCTTAACGATAATCGATTTGATACTCATAAATCATGACACTGTTAATTTACTTATAAAGAGCATTGAGTATTGTATGTATACAAAAAAAAAGTAAAAGTTAGGCCTACAATTAAAGTTTATAGTTCATGAAAAGTCTTTTTTTTTTAATTTTACTAATAAAACTATGCAAAGATTCACACTCTAATAATAGATGCTGGAAGAGTATTTATTGTGTCAAGGTTGTATTTTTAAATGAAATTATATCAAATTTAGTAGTTCTTATGGATCATTACTATAGGCCTATTTTAGTGTAATTATCTCAGATTTTACATTTTCTAGCTGAAGTTTCGAAATATATATTTGAATGTCATTTGTTGTTCAATACTTTATACACAAAATTTACCGGGTTTTTATGACCTAAATTTTTTCAAGATAATTTTTTTTTCATAAACATTAAACATGAGTATAGCAAAAAAATTATCAACGTTAAAAAAATTTCTTTCAATTCTATTTTATATAACAAGCATTATTTTCTGTTTTTTTTTTTTTGCTGCTGCCCAGAGTATATTTATAGATGATAAATATGGGTGGAATAATGAGTTATCAATTAAGATCTTAGAGATGATAGCAAACTTGTTTACTTTCTTTTCATGAACACCATTTACTCGGCATATTCCAAGAAACGTCTTTGTTTTCCAATTCTTATTGAATGTAGGAAAGGGAAATAAAGGCATTTTAAATGTTGACAACTAATTTTACAATCGGAAGTTTTACAAATTTCATCTTGAAGGTGAATATTAATTAACTAGTATTTGATTGATGACATATAGGCCAGTCTACATTTAAGAGTGTATAAAAGAAAAAACTATAACATTAAGTTTGTACATGTATGTGTGGACCCCTGGACCACCATCCCTTTCAGCGCTTTTGTATCTTATCTCTTCTAACTATAGGCCCTATATCCTATATCATTAAAAATTTAAATTAACATTACCTTTTTATCACTGTCCAAGCTTGAAATAACATAAGAAACTAATTCAGCATGCAAAAATTCGAACATTGATTCATCTGCCATATCACACTTCGTTAATCACTTCTTTTGAATTAAGAGATAAATTTCAAAATAAAATATTTCATTTGAAATTATCAATTTGATTAATTAATTTACTCTATTGACAGTCACAGATGTAAACCACAGATCAATTTACTCTCAAACTGTAGTCTACTGTCTGGGGATGTTCCGTGTTGCCAACTCTATCGTCTCTAGCGATAGTACATGGACCTGAAATGGATTGTATTTTTTACCGGTAGAATACTACTTTCTGACATTATAATGATAAACCCACCGATTTTCATAAAAAAATAATAATTGATGTAAATTTGTCACATTATAGCTGGGTCACAGGATTACCTTTAGAAAATATCATAAAATTGGATTTACAGGTGGTGAAATTATATCAAAAGTAGTATCCAGACCGTACAGTTGGCAATTCTGGGGATGTTCGATCTTGGATCGATCTTTTCGATAATCGATTCTTTGCCCTCAATTAATCGATTCAAAGGCCTGGATCTGATTCACGTATCAAATCTTTTTCTAGCTATTTCAAAAAAATCGAATCAAAAGAAATCAAAACTTCGAATCGATTCAGGGAAATTTAATTTTGTTGGCTTTCGAAAATGTTTTTGTTGACTATTAGTACAAGGAAAATTTCGAAACTAAGTTTTGCAATTTTGGGCTCCTAATTAGTTATTATTTGTCTTTAGTTAGTAAAGTGAAGAGAATAATCCACTGATCTGCTCTTTTTACGTCTAGGTTCTGTAAATGATCACATCACGTTTTTATTCTGTAGTATATTTATGGTGACGTGTTGGCCAAAAAGTCAATAGTTTGAAAGTATCTCGTATAAACCTCATTTGCCCCATGGAGTTTTAGTAGTTACAGACTGCTTACACCTACAAGCTACACTTGCACCAAGCTAGTGATTCCCAAGTTTTGAGACACACCCTCCCACAAAAAGTTGTGAGATTTCCTCAAGATGAACGCCAACAAGTGTGATTAGTTTTAGTACGATCACTAGTTATAGATCAATTAATTCAAACAAATAAGGTGTACTGATTTCACAGTTTCTGACAGATTAAGTCGCTGTGACTGAGGAAAGAAAATAAGTGCGTCCCTCTTTGTGGTCTAGTGGTTAAGGCTCTGGTTTGTCTCCAATATATAGTCCGATTTTCTTAAGAATCTTCTTGGAAGCTCCTGGATCCCCAATCTCCCTTTTGATTTGGAAGGCAAAAACCTTTTTAAAAAATTCATAATTTAACTAACTGCCTCCTTCCATTTACATAAATATGGTTTTCCACCACCACTGATTCTTCTCTTTGAGTAAAACATTTAAAGTGCTCCTCAATGTGAAAAATTATTAAACTTAAAGTAAGCCTACAACTACACACAAGTGCCCCTAAATTTACAAATAGGAAAACAGAACAGAAACAAAGTGTACTTTGTATGTAAGGCCACACACATTATTAAAATCACTGCCCTTTGTGGTTACCATAAAAATTATATAATTATCGTACCAGAGGCATTTAATAAGTCATATATTTTTGCTGCCTCTCCCTCCCCAATATATTTTGACGCCTTCTCACCCCTCTACCCCTCCGCTTGATACATTTTGACGCCTTACCCACTCCTCCCCTCGATACATTTGTGATATTGTTTTGTTTATATTTGGCCCTCGGAAAATTGTAATCCACAAAAGTGGCCCGTGCAAAGATTTGGGTTGGCCAGTGCAGGCCTGCCGTAAATGATCGTTTGTGCGTGATACTTCTAAACAAAATTTGTAGTTTCAAACAAATATTATCAAGTTTATTGCTACCTTGTTTCATTACAGTTACTGAACTTTCAATATAATATTGGTTTCTGAAAGCAATAGAGCCAACTTTAAATATCGGTAGCCTACATTGTAATATGGTTATACGTCCTACAAGCCTATAACCTAAATGATCTTTTGAACGTAAGACTACTACACAAAGTTTATCATTCAAGTAAATGTAATTAAGTTTTAAGCTAGGTGTACCTTATTTCATGTTAGTATTTTTTTTTATCACCATGTCACTACCAGTTCGGTTTATACGCTTTAATTTTAGTTATCGAACTTACAATACCTATAATAAATGGTTTTTGAAACTAATAAACAAGCTTATAGTCAACTTTAAATATATTCGAGTCTTTTCAGAATGTAAACAATATTGCTGATAGCTACATTATTTTAATATATTATTAAAGACTGTATTTGTACAATATAACTTGTAAAACTTAATTGTAAATACTTTAATGTAAATGTTTCTACAGCCAAATTTGGAACAATATTTCACTAGTTTTAAACAATAGCACTTTATTCTGAAAATTGAAAAATGACACCTGGACACGGGAATCGAACCCGGGACCTCTGGCTGCGTTAATTCTTAATAGCACTTTAGTTCACCAGAAACATCTTTTTGCTTAAAAACTTTTAAAGAAACCGTTAAACAGTCCTCTCACAATCAAGCAGACGACTAAATTGAGCGTCATGTCTTGCTACTTTCCAAATGGTGTTCTTATATCCATCCAGTATAGTAAGAAGATCATAGTATACCTACAACCATAATTATATTAAATAAACTTTTAATTGCTTCAAGAGCTATTTAATTTAAAAATTATTACTTCTCCTGTTGGTAAAATTTACCAAGAGAAACTGCAGGTAGAATCCTTCCAAAAATACATTTATGGGTACGGCAAATCTGTAAACGTTTTTATATTTGGGATCGCTATATTTAAAAAAAAAATAGAAGAGCTTTACACACTTATGGCAATTAATAAATTTGTAAATTAAGGTTCTTTCTAAAGTACATTGTTTCAGTCATGAAACCAAGAGCAAAGCAAATAAATATCACCAGATGCTATTTAAGTAGTTCAAACTAAGATATAAACATCGTTTCCTTTAATTAAAGATAATATACTAAAGTGAATAAAATATTTAGTAACAAAACCTCTAAATAATTCATCTTTTTATCTGTATATCTATCTAATAAATTTTAGATTTTATTCATGTGCAATTCTCTGCCTTACTTTTACGCTTCACCACAGGAATTTTGGTGGCTGTAACGTGTCTTTAGAAAAGTGTTTATCAGGGTTTGTAGACAGACTGTGTTGTTCGCTTTATTATCTATGGATGTTGGTGTGCTTATGTACTTCATGTCCATTGATCTTATATTATTTTAAGATTATTTGGTAAAATTAATACAACATTTGAAAAGTTTCATTGATCTAAATTACTCTTCCTTTCTATGTTATTTGTCAAAGTCACATTCTATTAGTAAAATGACTACGGAAATAATGAAATCTTTTGGAGCTCTACAAGCTGAGCTTGAACAAGCTAAAAACAATCTCAAAGGCGTGGATGAACACATTAAAAAATTGATCGGAAGAGATCCAAGCGAAGGCCAGCAGCGGTAAGTTCGTTCGTCCTACTCTTACCTTAATAAAGTGGTTGGGCATTTACCGATGACAAAGATTGGGTTTAATAATCTACTGTCTAATCACAAACTTATTTCCATATATTTGAACTCGGCTGGTTGAAGGTAAGCATGAATTAATACGCGCCGTAATCCATGGTCCATTGACAGCATTGCTTTGTGTGATGAGAATGAGCCAGGGGACTCTACACACATTATCCCATTTAACTCGCTACTATCGCAGTAGACTAGACTGTCGATGGGTAGATCGAGGTTCGAATCTCGGTTGAGCGTATGAAAGGTAGTTTTTCCAAAATTATTTTCCACTTTCCCTCCACGCAAATGCGGATACACTTCCTGCAAATTCAACCTTCCTAGTCCCTAAAACCAGTAGAGTAATTAGTACATAATCGTATAAACAGAACAGATAGTAAGACGTGATGCTAAAAAATTGTACATTCAGGGCACTTTTTTTTTCAAATGAAACATTTTAATTTCATCAATAATTTACTAAGTGAAAAATGACGGTACAATCGATTGGTGTGGTGGTGGTGGGGGGGGGGGGGGGGAAGGAAGGAGAGGTATGGGATCTCACCAAAGGATACCTGTCAGCCTGTAGCAACTTCCACGATCAAATGTCGTTAATATATCGGTAAAATTGCACGACTGATTCAACAATTATTTTTGCAAACGTGCATCAGTGGTCTTTGGTCAGTAATGACTACATTGTATAGTTAGTTTTATCTAGAATAATCAAAATGTTAATTTATTAACCCCTGAAAGTAGGTTAAGCTAAGTTGGGAAAGTGTCTTAATAATGAATATTTAGGCTTTTTGTAAAATTACAATGTAGTCATTGTGGACTCTTTAAGCGACTTGGTATGAACAAGAAATTTAGTTTGCATTTTAGTTAAGATGTGCAATGTGATTTAGAATATAGTCATTAATGAAAGGAACTTATTTGAGAAAGTAGGGATACGTTTATTATATTATTATGGTTTAAATGTGGATGAACTTAGAGGAAACCTCAAGGACATGTTATACAACAAGGCCGAATGGTGTGTCTACCATCTTTGTATTCCATGAATTGTTATTCGAGAACGGCCTAAATAAATAAAAACACAGTACATTTAGGAAATGAAAACTGTTTCCTTTGATGCTATTGGCACTTTAATTTTGTTTCACATATCAACACTAATTTATTTATATAACTATAACTGGTTCTCCATAGGCATTCATAACAATAGTTCTTAAAAATATAAAGTTGTTCCAACTTTTATCAAGTAATAAAGACCTTGTGGATTGGGACTGATGCGGGCACATTTCCTCTAAACCATCCTCTTCATTCCTACCCCGATACTAGCTTGGGAGAGATATGTAGGCCTATGTCTACCAACTGGAAAAAAATCTTGACCCTTAAGTTTTACTAGGACACACTTTCTTTATGTGAGGATTTTAACTTATATCAAAACCAAGATTCTCGCTCCCAATGGGGATTGGATCATTCACTCATGCGGATGTTCTAATTGAGCATTATTTTATTTAGGCCTACCAAAAAAACTCTTATCAATATTTTATTATTATCTTGGTGTAGTACATTTCATAAATATTTGATTTTCAGTTTTCTAAAGTGTATAGTAATGATGAGAAAATATATATTTGTTGTATAGTAAAACAAAGAAAATAACTTTTATTTATTATATTTTGGTTGGATTGAGTCCCAAGCCTCCCCCACAACACCATTAAATATAGTAGTCAACACAGCGGAATAAATGGAAGGTTCAGGAGGACAGCCACTGGCAGGAAGGGTGATGGAACAAAGCTCCTTTATTTAAACATCTAACCTTGTTCACCTCATTCACAGGTGTTTACAAATCTTTAGCGCCCATCATGTGACCACATATATGTTTTACTTTTGCTTATTTGATAAACTTGTAAACAAATAATCTTTCCCCACATTATAGGCCCATTTTAAACATGAATCAAATTTTTACATTTTTTAAAATTATATATTTGTCTATTATCATTAACTTTTTAAGTCTTTATTCATAATTAATTGACCATTTGATCCAATCTTTCATTTATGCAAAACTGTTTGCTATATTAATTAACCTACTGAAAGTTTGGTTGGACTTTTATATGTAGCTTTTACAGTTCATTAATAAAATATTATTCCATAAAAACTCTATAGCTTAAAAAATGTAGGCCTACTTGGTAGGGTTGATTCATTTGACTCGCCAAACAATTTACATGTGTTTGTGTACATCTCTAGACCACAAGTTAAATACAAATATTTAGCTTATGCTTATTTCATGTTTGGTTGACTGACCATAGCCACATATTTTAAATTATTTTAGCCCTGGACTGAAACGAACACTCCCACCTTCAGAGGATTTTGGAAGAGGGAGAGGATCAGATGATTTTGGCAGAGGGCGAGGTCGTGGATTCACCCCTTTGAGGTTTGTGAGTTGAACAAGTTTACAGTTTTATTATATTATTAGCACCGCGTCTTACTACCGTTCGGATTATACACACTTACGCTAATGTGTAATGGTGGGGTGATTGTGAGATGAAATGGAGACCTACAGTTAACGTGGAATCCGAACCACGGTGGAGGCCTGGCATTCCTCACATCACAAGTTGTGATTAATACATGTATTGTCAGAGGTGAGGAAGGGTTTGGCAATCAGATAAATCTGTGCCGGGACGAGGATTGAACCCGGACTCTCAGTATAGAAGTCTTGACACCTTACCCTAGACACAGGCACCTGTTTACAGTTTGCTAAATAGTATTTATTTCAGAAAAGAATTACAGTTCAGCTAAAATGCTACACTGTAGTCCACCGCCTCGGTGCTTAGTTAGCTAACGCGCTAGTCGTGCTGAGCTAGACTTCTGAGGACGGGGAGCTTGAGGTTCGAATCTCAGTTGGTGGACTGGAGGTGGATTTTCCTAAATGGTTTTCCACTCTCCTCCACGCAAATGCGGGTTCACTTTCTCTAAATTCAACCTCCAATTCCTAATGATTAGTACTTAAGCGTATGACCCAAACGGGTAGTAAGACGTGGTACTAAATAAAAATACACTGTAGTTAGCTTATTTTTTAACTAATATTACATCTGTTGACTGATAACATGTGATTAAGGAAACCTAACCACTTATTTGTTATCTTTTTCAATACATTTGTTGATTTCATGGATCTATAGAATATGATCAACACATTTGTTGACTCGGTAGCTTGTCCGCCTATTGAGGTAAGAGTGTTGAATTTGATTCCTGGAGTGGCCAGAATATGTATCATTGGTGGAATTGGAGTTTTCTCTTTCACACTGATGAGCTAACAGCCTGGGGACTATGTGCTGTCTCTATTCTGGAACTAAGCTAGTTTTATAATAATTAGAGTAGACATATTATCTGGAGTCGCATTAACCTGGTTGCAGATTATCAGGGATGATAAATTTTTAATCGTTTAGTAAAATTTCAATGAAAGACCCACCTTAAACCCTGCAATTTAACTGTATGGCGATGTACAGGCCTTTAAAACTGAACGCGTGGGTGAAATATTTAACATGAAATGTAAACATAATTTTGCATTTGACTGTACATAATAACACAAAATATTATTATTATTATTAGCACCGCGTCTTACTACCCGTTCGGGTTATACGCAAACACAAAATAAAACCGGTGAAATTAACATGTCATTGATTGGAAGTGGCGACATCTGCTTATAACAAAAAAAATATTTACTCAAATGTTTCTTAAGCATACTTATTCTGTGTTTTTTGTGAGGCAAAATGTTGTTTTTTTAAATCAAGACCAGTTTTTTTTAAAAATCAAGACCAGTTTTTTTTAAAAATCAAGACCAATATTTTTCCTTACCACCCCGAAAGCGTGTACATACTCAGTTGGTTAAAAAAGTGCACATCAAATACACCAACATAGTAATACCAATAATTTTGCAACAACATAATTATACCTTTCACAGATCTTGTTTGATACCTATTTTTTATCGTCATGGCATTAATCAAAAATAAAATGATATTATCATAAGTATCATAGCCTTATTTTCTCGTTGTTTTTATCATACAGCTCTTAACAACCCCACCAAGGTTTGAATTGATAACATCTCAAAGGTGGATTTGAGCGATGCTCTTAGACAAATATCCTCAATGATCTTGTTCACAACGATGTTTGTACTCACTCTGAGCTTATTCGGTGATTCCTAAAACATTGTTGCATAAAATCAAAATTTAGGCCTGAAAACTAATAATGTTTTATCGTTAAGTTATGTTAAAATATCTACGTAAGTATTTTGAATTATGTTTTATAAAGTTGTTTATTAACTTTTGAAAAACTATATATTTTTAATAAATTTGCATTTTGCTTATTTTATATACTTTCCTTTACCTGTTTTATTAATGTTTTCATACATACCTATTCTTTCTTAGTAACAGACGTAGTTGTTCTTTGACTATAAAAGTTTCCTCAGTTCGGAAAATGTATTTCTGTCAACCAAAGAATATTTTTTTTAGCACCATGTCCTACTACCCATTCAAGTTATACCCTTATGTACTAATTACACTAATGGGTTAAGGATGAGGAGGGTTGAATTTTAAAGGTAGTCTACCCCCATTTGTATGGAGAGAGTGGGAAACCACTTAGGGAAAAACTACCTGACCGGGATCAAACCACAATCTCACCGTCATCGATAGTCAAATCTATTGAGAGGTTAAAGTCAAATCCTTAAAGATAAAGAAGAATCATTTTTCCCTTCATAGCATTCCAACCATTTAAAATCGAATAATTTTTTTACCAAAAAATATTTTTTTATATATTTATAATATTGACTTTTTATACATTTTATCAAATGCCTCTAATTCTATTTACCACAAACCAGGGTCTCTATCTACCTTTGTGTTTTTAAAAATTGCAATACTAAATGCTTTAATTAAGTAATGAGGAATATCTATTTCCAGGGGGCGGCGAGACCCTGGCGGAAGACCGGAGGAGGATGGAGGCGCGGAACCATCGGCGAAGAGGAAACCTGGAGACCTTAGGACCGTCTTCAGCAGGTACACTTTCTGTGTGTTTAGAAGTAATAGATACAAACCAACCCTTGGACTTGAACCCCTTAACTGGATATCATTTTGCACTAAAGTTAATATAGTTTTACAAAATGAGATTATATATTTATGTATATATATTTATTTGTAAAAGAGCAAAAATAATTTAGTACACAATTAACTTAATTATAAAGCTTATTGTTATAGTAATGTGAAAAAGTATCAATGCTTTACAAATATTGAGATTTTCTTTTCAATACCAGTATTTATTTACACAATTTCCCCCCCCCCCCCCCCCCCAATACTTTTGCTGATATTAGTTTCTCTCACTCCGGGATCAGATCGGTATCAAAAGAAACAACTTTTTTGCTGTCTTCACTCATGCTGGGATTAAATATTTACTATGGTTAAAGAAGGGTACAAAATATATTGAATAAATATATTATTAATCATATTTAGCTACTAAATAACTTTCCATCATACAATACTATCTATCATACCTTCCAAGTTCCTACACATAACATAGAGGCGATAGACCTATATATACTATAATATTACTAAACCATTATAATGTTCAGTGTTTAAATAAATATATATGAAAATACAATTATGATGCAAAAGTTGAAAGTAATTATTACTAGATAAAAAAAAAACAATTTTTCAGATTAAAATGTTGATACTAGGTACTTACTCTATCGATACTTTTCTATCGAAACTAGTATGGTATCAATATTTTTCTTCTGGTACTTTTAATGACTACAGTATTGATACTTTCTTTCAATACCACATCCCTACTTAATGTTTTTTCCTATATCACTTTCCAGTTATGTTATGCTAATACATTTGAAATTATTCTAGAATTTATTCATATCGTGGTCCTTTCAAATCAAGGTACATCACAATGTTTACAGCAGTAAATTGTCTCCTTTCTAATTTTTTGTGAGGCACATTTTTCTTGGAAAAAAACTTTGAATTGACTAGTCTTTGAATCATACAATGTAAAATGATCAATCCTATAAAACTTTTGATATCTCCAGCATTTGTCTCCTCCTACAATAGTTTCTACTTTGATGTTTCAACAATCCTTTATCTTGTTTGATTGCAATGGTCTGCTTAGCACCACTGTTTTTGTTCTGTTTTGATATGTTTTCATCTTCTGACACACTATTATACTCAAGAGTAATTTGTTATACAATTATCATCACGTTCACTTTCCTCAAATTCAATTAAAATTCTTTATATGTATCTCTTTTTTTAAACTCTTTGATTGTAATTATTCCGAAGACCACAGGTAGGATTAAAAACACATATATAAATATTTACATACCATGGTTTAAATTTAAACAAGTTTGCTCACTGTATAGTAATTTAAGTTTAAAAATATTCCCAACAGTGGATAAACTCTTAAAAGGCTGACGCTTCAAAGTGGTTGAGGCAACAAGCTAATGACATTTGAATTTGATTGACACTTAAAAGTAGTTGACGCGACCCCCATAAAGTTCTCTTGACGCTTAAACGTGGTCCACACAGTTAGAGAGGCTAAGCACACCTTGAATTGATTTTTATACAGGTTTATTGTTTATTTCATCTATCATCTTATTTAAAATAAGGTATCTCCATGATCTGCACTAAAGTGCAGGTTAAAAATAATCTCTAAATTTTATTTGACTTACCTTTTTTGGCCCAAATAATGATCAAACATTCCTGCATTGTAAGGTTAAGTAAATGAGGTATTAACTAACTCTCATTTTACTTTAGAACTGAAGGGCATCTATCTTAATGTGTAGTCCTAAACATACATTAAGCTATAAACATTACGCAACCTTCCATGCTTGATGGCCACCACATAGGCCTATTTGAGACATGTAACACTGTATAACATTATGTTATCTTGTACACGCAACATCATCTCTGCATCACCTGTTTTAAAAGAAGCATGCAACCATCTAATAGATCATTAATATTATAAGGTAATTGGGCAATAGATATTATTATAATTCCCCTTCCCCTGTATATCATGTATAGTAAAATTGAGCATAGCATTTGGTGCCCCATTTGACAGTAATATCTATTTATTAAAAGAAACATCACTGTTTTACTTTTTTGGCTTGTTTTGGTATAAGGGATTATGTTCTGTAGATGAATTGAGATAATATGTATACATTCTATAGAGTTTTTGAGTTGGTCATATAAAGAGGGCAAACTCAAAATATCGAAAGCTTTGTTGTTCTCCAATACCCGGTTTTTGTACTTAGGTTGTCTGGACCACCAAAGCCGAGGAAGGATGGGGAAAGTGGGGATGAGGATGAAGAACTCCCCAACAAGGTGAGTTAAGTAATGTTGTATTAATCATAACCCACATCAATGTTTGCTTGGTCTAAGGCAGGGATTGGCAAACATTTTTGTGCCGCGATCGACTTACAAATTTAGCCCCCCCTTTTTACATAATGGGGGTAGGTAATGGTAACAGGACATTTAATTTATTAATGATTAAGGTTTCAATAATTAGTATACAAATATTCGATGTAATACCCTAAGCAGTTTTCATAATATTTCACACAACAGTCGTTTTTAGCTCTATCATTAGGGGTGTATACCGCCCTTATTATTCAAGATGGACCCCAGGTTGCTGATGTGAATTATTCTCTTTTCAACCAAGGAATAGCCTGCCAAAGTTTGATGCAATGTTTAAGATACACGTTGTATACACCAAGTTTTTAATTTACTATTGGAAAGTCCAAAAAAATGTTACCAACTTAAAAAGATGTTGCATATACTTATGCATTTGCTAAGACCATCACATTCTTAACTTTATATCGACATTTACTTCAATGTATTACATTATGAAACAGGGTTTTGTTTCAAATTTAAATCACGTTAGTTTAGAATACATTGCCATATTGCATAGATTCATTTTAAATAATTTGTTTAAATATTCCATATTTAAAATATTGAAAACCTATTCAACAGTTTTAAAAATAAAGGTTTTCTAAGAACACTATTTTTGTATTATTATTGGAAGATTGGACAGAATTTAATTACCGGTGTGGTTCAAAACTAAACTTTTCTTATAATACATTCCAATTTGAGCTATTTAGAAAAAAAAGTTTACAAAAAAAATTATGAGCCTGGATTGATTTGTGGCAGCTATAAATATTTATTTGGGCAAAGCCTTTAATTTGTTTTTAGAATGCATTTTACTACTCATCTGTGGCTATTTGAAATTTATTTACATTTGTATCTGTGCCGGTTGGCACATGATATAATTGTCAAGTTCATTTAGTCTGGTTTGCTGGTGACTTGAAGGTCAGGGCTCAAATCCTAGCTAGGTGTACTGAGAATTGTTTTTCCAAAATGTTTCTTCACACTCTTTTCACATAAATTCAGGTACATTTCCTTTAAGTTCTACCTTTCTCTAACTTAAGTCCATAAAAATTAACATTAAATAATCTGATTTTATATGGCCTACCTTCGAAGGTTTTCGTCTTTGGGAAAACTGAACCGTTGGTCAATTTTTATAATGCTCGACAATTTGGTACACAACACTTATTTATCTTCTTTAAATATCAATTAATACACTACTAAATTATTATTATTATTATTATCACCGCGTCTTACTAGCCATTCGGGTTATACGCACTTACGCTAATGTGCAATGGTAGGGTGATTGTGAGATGAAATGGAGGACCTACAGTTTAACGTGGGATTCGAACCACGTGGAGGCCTGGCATTCCACACATTCACAAGTTGTGATTAATACACATCTTGTCAGAGGTGAAGGAAGGGTTTGGCATTCAGATAAATCTGTGCCGGGACCGAGTACACTACTAAAATATATTAACACATTCAAATTTGATTAAAATAAAATAGTTTAGTTTAAATATTAAATACATTTTAATGGCGTTGAATGTAATAAAATAGAGTACCTGATTAATTAACAAATCATGTTAGTTTATACTCATCACAATTTTACAACTTCACACCCCTAATTTAGCTGTTGAACTGACTTGCTTGGGGAGGAAAGGAAATGTTGACACCAGTCAGCCCAGACGATTCATTGTCACACTCTTCACACTTCTCTCTAGGTGGTATTGGAATAACCCCAACAGACTGTGCATATAAAAAATATATATATTCACATAAATAAATGAAACGTGTTGCTTTGGGGAAGTCTTGTTTTTTTGTTTGGAATAGTCTTGGGTTAAATATTGTTCTCAACCCCATGGCCAAGACAATAATAACATACAAAAGTTTGTTTGTGTACTCTAGCCCGCCATCTCCTCCCGTGTGATCGCCACCCCTAGGGAGCTGCCTTCAAGACAGGAAGTCATGGCCGCTCAGAGTAAGGATGAGCGCAACAAGGCCAGGTTAGTAAAGTCACCTTGCAACCGAAAGTGCATTTCTCAAATACTGGAGAGTTTACTATAAATATGATTTAGTTTTAGATATATCACGTCACTGTTTTGGGGCTCAGCCCCCGCAAGATTGTATTTAGATACGGATTCACATTAACAAATAATGTCAACGTTTAGTTACTATTTATATAAAAAAAAATAGAAGTAGTGGGCATCAAATCGAGTGGGGGGGGGGGGGGGGGGGGGGGTGAACGTAGTAAATATTAAGTTTCAAGATTTAAATGGAAATTGACGATGTTAGTAAAAAGTGGATTTGATAAGAGTTCTAGCAACTCAAGTTTTACATATAGGGGTGTGCAAAGTTCACTTTCAATTTGAAGCGAATATATGGAATTAATACTCTTGAAGCTGAATCAAAGTTTGAATTTTTTTTTTATATATTATGTCTGAAGAAATATTTTACTGTGGCTATTTATATAACCTTACACACAAAAATTACTTGGAAAATATAGTGGTTTTTTTTGGTTATATTTAGTTTTATTCTAATAAATCCATTTACTATCACAACTCACAATTTAATTATTTCAGGTTTTTTCCATACGAATGTTATTTGTATTGCACATAACTGCTCAGTATGGCAAAAAATGTTACCATAAAACGAGTATTTTAGCTGTCAGTATTTTTATTGTCGAAGGCAAACATTTTTCCAAGCAAATGTGAAGCTGATATTTGTTTCAAAGCCAAGTCGAAGTAAAATTTAAATATTTTGATTTGTTTAAATTGTAAAAAAAGAAAAGAGCTTGATCCATAAATAATATTAAAAAAAAAATTATGGTTCTTAGTAACTGAAAATTTACTAATTAATTCCATAAATTATCTCATAAGGAAAATCTGTTTTCGCTAAATGAGGGAATTGTATTATATTTGGAAGATGGTATAGGAAAGGTAGATAGAAACATAAAGAAGAAATTAACACAATACGGAATTTACAATGAAAAGAGAATACAGTTCACACTTAACATCGCTGCCATTGGACTAAGAAGTAATGGCTGCCTCTGGAAAAAAATCAATTTCCTGTGTTTGTCCTTTATATTATTCCTTTTACATGTTCCTATTTAACTGTCCTATCATTATTTACACATTTCTAGGGATGGACAGGAATGACTTTTTTATTTTGGGACGAGTACGAGACAGGAAATTAGTCAAAATATCGGGATTCAGGACGGAACAGAAAATTTTAAAACTACCCTTTAAAATAATCTTAGATTAAAAATATATTGATTTCTGAATTAATATGTTAATACTTGTTAAAGCTATAATATAATTAAAACCAACTTTGGTGGCTGCATGGTCTAAGGCATCACTCTCGCAATAGACTAGACGACCGATGACGAGGATATTTAGTTTGAATTTGGCCGGGTGTATCAAGGGTGGTTTTCCCTAAATGGTTTTTCACTCTATCCACGCAAATGCAGGTTCACCTGTAAATTAAATCTTCCTTATTCTTAACACACTAGAGTAATTAGTACATAACTGGAGTGAGTGAAATGACCTGGTGCTAAAAAACATTGCTAAAGGTAATAAAAACAATAAAAAATAACATAGTAAAATATATAGAAGTGTACGCGAATAGTATTTTATTTATCAAATTAAATAACAAAATCTTGAATTAATATCAAATAATACAATTAATAAAATAGTTAATTTTATTACATTTTTGATGGAAATTATTTTTATTAGTTAATTTCTTTTGAAAATGGTGTTTTAAATTTAATTATTTGCATAGGGGGAAAAATATACTAGAAAACATAATGTTTGGCACCTCTTCAATTTGCTCTGAGTATGAAACAGCAAAATATTATCTAGGTTTAAAAGTTATTTTTCTTAAATGTTTTCTCTAGATTTGACACCCCTTATACTCTACTCCCTGTCTGGCTGTCAACACACGCCGAACCCTCATAAATGGTTGACCTTGGCAAGCTACTTCCTTTCATCCCCCCTCTCCCCCCCCCCCCCCCCCCCCCCCCCCCCCCCCCCCCCCCGCCTACCATTTCTGCACCCCAAAATATAGAATAATATATCTGTCCTTCTCTAAATCTTTCAAGCTCTTTCACTTGCTGAACCCAGCAAATGACTGTTGAGAGACAGCTCCCAACTTGTCTCTATACAAGATGTGGTAAAATAACCCTCTCCCCATCCCAGCCACCAAGTTTGCTAAATAACAAAGAAGACTGTCTACCAAAGAGATTAACAGTGATGAGTCAGCAGTAACTGCTAGAACATGAGCGCAATGCTCCTTTTGTTTTGTTTCTTGGAGCATTATGTTTTGTTTCTCACTTTCGGGAGGGGGGGGGGGTCAATCATCTACTGGGCCAATGGGAACAGATAAATTATCCGACATTTTCTCGAGGGCTCAGGATCCCGGCTACCCTTACAAACTTCCTTTATTATTCCCCCTCTTTTTGTGTTTTTTGGTTTCGATTTGTTGGTTTGGTTTGCAAATGAAATCTTAGATTGGGGGATTGAGCAGTAACTAATTACACCTAGGTTGGGGGATTGGGCACTAAAAAATTAAACCTGGGTCAGGGATTGGGCGATAACTATTGTTTTCTTCAAGAGTCAGCCATTACCTCTTTGTCCAGTGGCAGCAATGTAAAGTGTGAACTGTGTTCTCCTTTTCCTTTGAAAGCCATACTGTGTTCTGTCCCTTTTATATGTTTTCATCTGCCTTTCCTGTACTTTCTTCCAAATAGGTACATACACAAAACCTCAAAAAAGCAAAAAGAGGCTTTCCATTAAGAGATATAAATTAAGATTCGAAACTTTGAATTGAATCTGAATCTAAGTAAGATTTGGATTCGGAATGAAAATTTTGAAGATTCACACAAGCTTACCTCTTTGCTGGTTTCTTCTCTCCTTTCTTCCTCACCCCCAACACCACATTTCACAACCAACATCCAGACAAGCAAAGGGAGATTAATAAACAACACGAACACAACTCACCAAATATAAATAGCCTTATGTAAGAAATTCTAATTGCATATGTCAAGGAGCCCAGGTACCTGTTATATTTTTAGCTTGAAAACTTGAATATTCGCAGATCTCCTGAGTTAACCTAACTCTCTTAGCAATTGAACTTTCATGTTTAGATCATTAGATCTCTGATCAGCAAATAAAAATGGGTCTGAAAATTAATGTATATTCATTAAAAAGTATTTCTTTTGCAACAGGAATAAGAGAATGTTTGGGGCACTCCTCGGAACACTCCAGAAGTTTCGTCAGGAAGAGACAAGGATGAAAGACAAGGTAATGACTTGTGATTAAAGGGTTTGTAAGGAGAGTTAATTAAGCACTTTCTTAGTTTTGACTAAACTTCATCACTCCTTACTCTGACCAGGTTTGTAAAGGTACTTGTTGTACTGTGTGTGTTTCCCCTTCTAACTGATGTATAATTTATTGCTGTTCATATGAATCACTGTGGGTTTCCTTAAAAGTAACACTTTTCAGCCTGTGTGAATATAATTGAAGGTGGGCTTATTCTCTATTATCTTTGATTATTAGCACCAATTAATCGTGATTATCTTTTAATAAGTAATACAAATTGGGAACTACGTGATTAAGATTATGATGGCTAAGTATGTTACAGGAGTTCTATAACACATGTTTTTACTATGCAATTAGCAAATTTCATTTCTTTCTCATCAAATTGCCCCAAGCTTCTAATTTTACTTTCATATTATTTTTATATCTTTATTTGAATTAATGGGAAGGCTACACATAGACTAAAACTCTAAATATGAAAAATAAATGTAGGGTTAAAGTGGAAAATTATTTTTAAATTTGTTTTGTTCCCACAGGAAATTGCCATTTCCCACCTGAAAACTTTCCAAAGTCAAAATGACATATTTGATTTGTCAGAATCACTGAACACAGCTCATGCATCAACAATTTGCCAAACTGCTTCAGTAGCCACATGGTCTTAAGGTGGTACTTTAACGATAACTAGAGTGCCAATGATGGGGAAATTGTGGTTAGATCTCAGTCAGGTGTACTGAGGGTATTTTTTTCTGAATGGCTTCTACTTTCCCTTCATGCAAATGTGGGTACATTTCCTCTAAATTCAACCTTCTCATCCTTAACCTATTGGTGTAATTATTACATAAGTATAGCCCAAATGGGTAATAAGACACAGTGCTAAAAAAAATTGCCAGTACTGAAGTGAAATGTCAAAAAAAACTTAGTGTCACAATGGAAAACTACCCAATTATGAATATTTGTTTTGTTTAAATTCCACAACTTTCATTTGCTGAGTTTTGATAGCAAAGATCAAGATATTAAAATCGTTTCTCAATTTCTCTCAATACCAGTAAGAATACAATGGCATGCTAGCTTTATTCCATAACTACTAACATCACTTCTGTTGACAATCTGCACAATGTATGTTTTGTAGGAAGAGAAGAGAGCAATTGTTGAGAAGAAGCTTGAAGAGAATGCAAAGCGAGAGAAGGAAGAATTGAAAAAGGAAAGACAAGAACTGTTTCAGGAAAGAAAGCGGAAACAAGCAGAAATTAAGAAAATTGAATTCAAAATGTTAAGAATTAAAGAGGTAATATATGTCTATGTTGATAAAATTATATTAAAATGCTTTGAACAATAACAATTAGTTGATAATTTAACCCTAGAATGCTATTCCTTCGTAAAATTGACTGCCGAGGTTAAAGATTGTCATTTCCCTCCCTTACACGGGGGCTAGACTGCTCCCTCCCAGTACCTTCAGTTGGCCTTGAAACTTCAACTATTCCATATTCGACTCGACTTCGCTTCGAACCATAAAAGTGAACTTTGCCTAACATAAAAATCAAGATACATTTTAAAAGTAAGTCTTGTTCCTACAAATACCCAATTATTTAAGAAGACTTAAGATTTGATGATTAAAAAAAAATTAATTCGATATTCAAAATATGTAAAAAGAAAATCCTTTTCATAGTTTTAAGTTGATTTTTAAAAAGTTATTATGAAGCTTGTGATATTAAGGCTATTAGTGGTTTGCCTCAAAAAACTAGCAACCAAACCCATGCCATCAATTTTTTGATAGTAAGTTTATATTTAACATATATATATACTACATTATAGCTATTAGATATATAGAACTTAAGGATTAAGATATGGGAGCAATATCAGAATTAAAGAAGAAACCTACCTATGTGAGAAATTAAACTTCTTTATGAGCATCATGTTTTTCAATAATTAAATTCAATTTTTGAAATTCTTAAGTAAAATGAAGATTTAGATTCATTCAAAAAATAGGATTCAATCCATCTCTAAGGCTAAGGCCACACAAACAATTTTTCCCACTGCGTTAAAGCTGTTTTTGCTGAGCGTAAAATGGAAACCAATAGTTCCATTGGCCGGATGCTAGACGAAGGATAAATATCTCACGACAGAGGTATGTTAGATTCACTTTCAAGGTCATGTCGCATTGGAATGTGCAGGGGTCCATTTTCCAAGCAACATGTACCGCCTCTCTACCTGCCACACGTGCAACAAAAACTGAGGGACGCTCCTCCACTAGGGTTGTACCTCCAAGTTCCTCCAATTGTCAATAAAGTGTAAACCCAAGCCATGTTTACTTGCGCTGTGATAAGTGTTTTGTTATTTTTTAGCTGTATGCACAGTTTCTTGCCTGCCCCGTAAGGGAACGGCGTGATTATGTATGTATGTAATGTATATATTATGTATGTTCTAACATTCAGATTCGAGATTCCTAGTTAAAATGAAAATTCATATTTGTTAAATAGTTATCTTTTGCTAACAGATTATCCATCACATGTAAACAAACAAATTGAAAATACCATAGAACTTGTGCTGTACATTATCATAATAATGACCATAGCTAATCAGTGTTACCAAACTTGCAGCAAGAGGAGTGGGAGTCCAAACACAGACATCTTCTCAACTTCATTCAGACTCGTGCCAAGCCCCACATATTCTACCTTCCTAAAGTTCAGAACTTGAAAACCGAGGAGCGCCTAGTGGCCAGTCAGAAGGTGGTTGCAAGTATGTACCAACTTTATACTCTTACTACTTAGCTATAAAGAAGAATAACACGGTTCACAATTAACATTGCTGTCATTGGACAAAGAAGTAATGTCTGCCTTTTGTATAAAATCGACTGTTATCGCCCAATTCCCCAACTTAGGTTTCATTCTATTGGAACTCAATAGGTGGGAGTTGTTTTATTATATTGAAACTCATCAGGAGAGAGTTGTTTTTATTATATTGAAACTCATCAGGAGAGAGTTGTTTTATTATATTGAAACTCATCATGAGAGAGTTGTTTTATTATATTGAAACTCATCATGAGAGAGTTGTTTTATTATATTGAAACTCATCATGAGAGAGTTGTTTTATTATATTGAAACTCATCATGAGAGAGTTGTTTTATTATATTGAAACTCATCATGAGAGAGTTGTTTTATTATATTGAAACTCATCATGAGAGAGTTGTTTTATTATATTGAAACTCATCATGAGAGAGTTGTTTTATTATATTGAAACTCATCAGGAGGGAGTTGATTTATTCTTTTGAAACTCATCAGGAGAGAGTTGTTTTATTATATTGAAACTCATCATGAGAGAGTTGTTTTATTATATTGAAACTCATCATGAGAGAGTTGTTTTATTATATTGAAACTCATCAGGAGGGAGTTGATTTATTCTTTTGAAACTCATCAGGAGAGAGTTGTTTTATTATATTGAAACTCATCAGGAGGGAGTTGATTTATTCTTTTGAAACTCATCAGGAGAGAGTTGTTTTATTATATTGAAACTCATCATGAGAGAGTTGTTTTATTATATTGAAACTCATCATGAGAGAGTTGTTTTATTATATTGAAACTCATCATGAGAGAGTTGTTTTATTCTTTTGAAACTCATCATGAGAGAGTTGTTTTATTATATTGAAACTCATCAGGAGGGAGTTGTTTTATTATATTGAAACTCATCATGAGAGAGTTGTTTTATTATATTGAAACTCATCATGAGAGAGTTGTTTTATTATATTGAAACTCATCAGGAGGGAGTTGTTTTATTATATTGAAACTCATCATGAGAGAGTTGTTTTATTATATTGAAACTCATCAGGAGGGAGTTGTTTTATTATATTGAAACTCATCATGAGAGAGTTGTTTTATTATATTGAAACTCATCAGGAGGGAGTTGATTTATTCTTTTGAAACTCATCATGAGAGAGTTGTTTTATTATATTGAAACTCATCATGAGAGAGTTGTTTTATTATATTGAAACTCATCATGAGAGAGTTGTTTTATTATATTGAAACTCATCATGAGAGAGTTGTTTTATTATATTGAAACTCATCAGGAGGGAGTTGATTTATTCTTTTGAAACTCATCAGGAGAGAGTTGTTTTATTATATTGAAACTCATCATGAGAGAGTTGTTTTATTATATTGAAACTCATCATGAGAGAGTTGTTTTATTATATTGAAACTCATCAGGAGGGAGTTGTTTTATTATATTGAAACTCATCATGAGAGAGTTGTTTTATTATATTGAAACTCATCAGGAGGGAGTTGTTTTATTATATTGAAACTCATCATGAGAGAGTTGTTTTATTATATTGAAACTCATCAGGAGGGAGTTGTTTTATTATATTGAAACTCATCATGAGAGAGTTGTTTTATTATATTGAAACTCATCAGGAGGGAGTTGTTTTATTATATTGAAACTCATCATGAGAGAGTTGTTTTATTATATTGAAACTCATCATGAGAGAGTTGTTTTATTATATTGAAACTCATCAGGAGGGAGTTGTTTTATTATATTGAAACTCATCATGAGAGAGTTGTTTTATTATATTGAAACTCATCATGAGAGAGTTGTTTTATTATATTGAAACTCATCATGAGAGAGTTGTTTTATTATATTGAAACTCATCATGAGAGAGTTGTTTTATTATATTGAAACTCATCATGAGAGAGTTGTTTTATTATATTGAAACTCATCAGGAGGGAGTTGTTTTATTATATTGAAACTCATCAGGAGGGAGTTGTTTTATTATATTGAAACTCATCATGAGAGAGTTGTTTTATTATATTGAAACTCATCAGGAGGGAGTTGTTTTATTATATTGAAACTCATCAGGAGGGAGTTGTTTTATTATATTGAAACTCATCATGAGAGAGTTGTTTTATTATATTGAAACTCATCATGAGAGAGTTGTTTTATTATATTGAAACTCATCAGGAGGGAGTTTGTTTTATTATATTGAAACTCATCATGAGAGAGTTGTTTTATTATATTGAAACTCATCAGGAGGGAGTTGATTTATTCTTTTGAAACTCATCAGGAGGGAGTTGATTTATTCTTTTGAAACTCATCAGGAGTGAGTGTGAAACACGCAACACAACTTCCTAAAAGATAAAACCAAAAAGACACCCAAAAGGAATAAAGGAAGTTGGGGGATTGGGTGGTAGCAATCGGTCTTCTTCCAGAGGTAGCCATTTCCTCTTTGTGCAATGGCAGCAATGTAAAGTCTGAACTGTGTTCTCTTTTTTTTTTCATTGTAAAAGCCATATTGTATTCGTTAATTTTTGTATGTTTCTTTCCACTTTCCTCTACCTTTTTCCATGTATAACAAATTTACCAGAAAAAAGTGAAAAGAGGTTTTCCTTAAAAAGATACTCGGCTATAAAGAAAGACATTGATTTGTTTAGTATAGTAAGTATTTAGAATGAACCTTTCAATACATTGTTACTATAGATTAGTTTATTTGGAATAGAGCACTCGGCTAAATCATGGGTTTAAATTATGAGGGATAGCCAGCACACTTACCTTGGTGATACTGGAGTAGAAATTGTTTAGATAGAACACTATAAAACACACAAACACATTTTTAAGGACAAGCTTTCACTGTCACAGACAGCTTCATCAGATCAAGAGAGTAGAATGATGCTCTTGGTTTAACTGCAAGGTTGACTGTCCACTAGTTTGTATTATGGCCATTTATTTGGTATTTATATAAATAATGTTGAAATATAATACCTGAACACACAGACAGATCAAACCCAAAACCCTTGGCTTAGTGTCTCACCCATTGAACTAAACACAAGATAAATTCTGAATATTTTAGTAATAAAGATTTCACCTCAATATGGGGTGGTAAGTATTCACCATTATTTATTTTATCACTTATTCAAGATAGCAAGAACCCTACATTTTTGGACAAATTGTCAAAAGGTGACAAAACTTGGGACTACATCCTACAGATTTTACACTTTCTCTAACTCAAAAAGTGAAAATATGTAAGCTATTTATCCAAATTCTGATATGATGCTTGGCAATGTACATTTAATTTTGGATTGTACATTCCAAATATAATTAAATATAGCAAATTAATTGTTTTATTTTGTTAAATGTCTTTATTTTTTATCTATTGTTTTAGCACCACATCTTATTACCTGTTCAGTTTTGTCTTTTTTGTTGTTTTTTTTGCCAGCTTGTAAACATTTCTTATTTGTTTTATATGTGGAATGTTGACTGTGAATCTTAGATAAAACAAACACAATATTTTAATACGGTACTTTATTAATTGGTCACAACTAATAATTTTTAAATCATCATTAAGTAAAACTTCTTTTCCCCACATTTTGATAGGTAATATAATGCAGCTAAGAAGTTACAGTAAAAATAAAATGTGTTGTGTTTTTAAGAAATGATTGAGAAGAAGCGTCAGGACCTTCAAATCGAGCTGGAAGCCATCGAGAGGAGGGGTCGGTGGCGACAGGGTGTGGGGGAGATGGGGGGAGGGGAGGGAAGAGAGGACTTGGAGCTGCCGATTGAGGCAGACTCTGAGGGTGCCGCGGGGGATAAAGAGAACAATAGGCTACAAAGTGAGTACAAAATGACACATAATATGTCTTAACTTTGTGTTGAAAAAAGATAATAAGTTTTCCACAATAGCATAACCTAACAAAAAAAAATTTATCCACAATATAATTTTCCAAATATAAGATAATTAACAAAAAATATTCAAACTCTAAACTATCTTCAGAATATTTAATATTTTACTATTGTTTGTTTCAATTTGAAAAAAGAGGTCTTGACACACCCCTAGTTTAAATAAAGCCATTTTAAGTTATTATTTTAATCTTGCTAGTAAATGACCAGGCAAAGGCATCCTAGTAGCCACAAGTAATACTTATTCTTTTCCAATTGATTTCTACCACATTATTGTAAATATATGATTACCCAGGTAGGTAATAATATGCATTGCACTAAAACAAACAAACCTTTATCTTTTGTTCCCTTGGAACATTGTCATTTCCCAACGGTGAACCTCATAATGTTGACCACGTTGGTCTTGGGGTAAAGTACTCTCCTCAGGGCCCGATGTTCACGGGTTCAAACCCAGCAGGGGTCGATGGTCTTTTCTTGAGCAGTAAAAATCATTAGTACAACTTCCTTCAGTTGGTCATAAGTCGATTGTGGCATGTAAGAGAACCCTGGTAGGTAAGTGAAAATAGTCAAAACACCTATCCCGGCAAAATTGGTAGGCTATTTCGCTCTTGCTCTTAGAAATTATCATGTGCCGATGTAATCATTCAGTTCAGAAAGTGCACATTAAATACCTAAAATAACTAAAAATGTCATGGAGTCAGATTGTTTTCTAATTATGTTGCACCTTTATTTTCAGGTGTGGGTAGTATAGTGCAGAGCGCTAGCGTGCGATCTGATGAGGTCTCAGGATCAGGTAAGAAGGGTGCAGTTTCAAGGGATCAGGTGGGAGGGAGAGACAGGAAGGTGGAGGTGAAGAAGGAAGGGTCGGAACACAAGGAAAAGGAGGGGAAGGTAGAACGCAAAACAGGGGAGGGAGAAAAGAAAGGAACATCATTGGCGAAACATGATACGTAAAATGCACAGAGATTTGACATTATGTTTGGATCCATCCCTTTTTTTTTTAGGGAAATGATGGGAGGTACTTTTATATTTCCACCCAGTTTTATTCGTTCACAAATATTATGATCATAGTACAGACTTGTTTCTTAATCTTGGTTATATAAAAATTAAAAACACGTTGTTTGGTATGTAGGAACATTTACCTGAAGGAAAGTTAGAATCTTTTCTTAGTCATTAATGAAATACTTTCTTGTGCCAGATAAATATTATCTTTGAATGGTTCATATTGCTTCATGTCACTTTATACTAGTAACATTTCTTGATTTGCTGAACATATTTATTCCAAACACCCTACATTTGTTTAAGAACCAATAATTTTGCAAGGAAAAAACTAAGTTACTTCATAAAAGTACAAAGTTGAGGTTATGTCTTACAGAATTTGGGTAACATAGTGTACATATAATCATGTATCGCTACAAATTAAATGAAGATAGATTAATGGACTCTGCGCACTTACTATAAAATATGACAAGCCCACAGAAACATATCAAAGATATAGGAATTGATTGAGCATACAGGAATATTTATTTTATATAGAGTTGGGTTGAATCCAAATCTCGAATCTGAATCTTGGAAAAAATTATGAACATATGAGGGGAAAAAAAATACATTTATATGTTTATAGTTTTTATATAAAATAAATAAGAAAATACAAATAGTAACTAAATGTGAACATTCTTTCTTATAATCCATTCATTATAACATTCATACATTCAGTTAAATGGTAAATTACTGGTCTGGGGCCTGGTTGTTTAGTTCATCCTGTAATTATAATTGGTTCTGAACCACCAACAAGCAGTTTTAGAGCTCTAAAACAAATTTCACTTGAAAAGTAAAAAAAATAAAAAAATCTAAGGATTTGAGTCTCAAACCCTTGAATCTAGAACATCCTTAAGGATTCGACGGCCCATCCCTAATTTTATGTTTTACATGTGTGTCTCTGTGGGCCTATTGTACTTTCTAGTAGATCTGCATAATTTTTTATTTTGTTTTTTATTTGGGATATTTAATGTGTACTTTTTGAACAGACACAACACTCAAATCATCACTTTGAAAGGGGAAGTTCCAATTTCACTAGTAAATTTTTTCAGCCATGCCTGGGAATTGAACCTGAAACCCTTAACTCACTAGGTAGTGAATCACTTTTTCTCACTATCTTTTATTATAATTTATTTTAGTTTCAACCATAATTTTTTTTTTTTTGCACCGCATCTTACCACCCGTTTGGGTATAACGCTTATGTACGCTAATTGTCTTAGGGATGAGAAAGGGTGTATTTATAGGAAGTGTATCCACATTTGCATAGAGGGAGAGTGAAAAACCATTTTGGAAAAAACCTCAATACACCTTACAGAGATTCAAACCTCTATCTTCCAGTCATAGGCAGTCTAGTCTACTGCGGGAGTAGCACTTTAGACCACATGGCCATCGATGCAGGTATTATTTATATTTAGATTAATTTAACTAGATCTCAGTTTTTCTAAAAGTGATAGCAGTGTATAATTCTTAGAGCCTCATAATAAAGCAAAAAGTGCCATACAAAGATTGAATCAAGTACTTTTTCCTTTGATAGTGTTTAGATATGATTTACAATATTTTTGAAAAGCGAAATAAAATAAAATCGCCTTGTTACATGAAATCATCCTATAAAACGAAATAACACCACTTTTACAAAAAAAAAAAAACTTTAAATAAACACGAAATTAAGAAGAAATTAAGCAGAAATTTTGACCATGCTATAATTTGATTATTATTTTGTTTTAGTGTTAGCTAACTTCAGGCTACAAAATTTTGAAATATGCAGACAAACTTGACAAAGAATTTTAAAGCAAATACATAACGTTTCAATAATAAATTTTAATTTTGTATACATTGTCTCAATATGTAAATAATACTTAAACACCTCAGATAACATGTAATTTTGAATAAACACAAAATAACACTGAAAAGTGAGATTTAAAAAAACTAAATTTAACTGTAAATAAAACCATTTTTATGGGGCTCTAATAATTCTTTGTTTTGGAAGATATTGCAGTGTGTTTAGGATATAAATCATCTTAGTAAATCGCACATACTTGTGTTCTGACCTCAATTAGGCAATTGATTCCATAAAAGGATACCCATTTTCTAGTGTTAGACTGTAATATTTGTAGACATAAAATTAATGACAGTAAAAACAACATATATTATATATTGCTGTACATAGTTGGTTTTTTATGTATTTAATTGAAAGTGTATTGGAACAAAGATAAAACTAATACACCTATATTATATAAATGAGTTTATCTTCATTTGATTCATCTCTTATTATTGATTGTTAATGTCATGCCTTTTTTCACAATATATTGGGCAGTTGTAGTCTGCCATATTTATTGTTTTCCTGCATTTAATTTTTTTTTAATAATGCATTTTAACGATTAATATTATTTTTATTATTATGCTTTGCCAAGGAACATAAAATAACATAAACATGCTCATATAAGCTGATGTCATTTTGGTTATTTTATGATAGTCTTTAATACATAAAACTTTCTATACACTTCAAGGAAAAAAAAAATCAGAAGCCGACTAAAGACATACTCGAAAAGAATAAATTGAAGGGAATTCAAGAAAGCTTTGAAAAAAAAAGACGGAATATTTTTAAATATAATTTTTCTTTCCTGTGATTGACTGATGGATATATGAAACACAATATATTTTTATTCCTGCAAGAGTGGTTATTAGTATTTTTTCAGCGATTAGAATTAAAATTGAATTCAAATGTTTAGCGAAACCTTTTTTAAAAAACATTGTGTGCGTGTTTGAAATAGAGCACTGGATAAAATTATTGTTAAGAGGAAATATGATAGTTTTTCTTCACTAAGGTGTACTGGCTGAGGACATTTTTATGTTCTTCATATCTTTTATTACCTAATTGAGTAAGTGAAGTTTGATTATCATATTTTTCTTTAGGTCTTCTTATCAGTTAATTTTTATAAAACTTTTAATATATATTAGAACTTTAAGTTATTGATTAGTGTTTTTAGGTGTGTACAACTGAAGGTCTAACAAAGAGTTGTTAGGGCAGGTACGACAAGGAAAGCGTTAATGTAGATTTGATTCTGATTTGAAATTATTGTATATTAAGACTTTCCGCACCTTAGGAGTTTTTATTTCCTATAAACAATAAATATTTTCCTGGCAACTTTTTTTTTTTTATTTTGTGCCCGGCGACCCAGTACTATGAAGTGGGTAAATAAAGGAAGATACAAAAATTGAATCTAGATCGCATTTTGGGGGGCTTCTTTGTTCCATAGAGTCAACAAGTTTTAATGTACAGTCAATCAGAAGAAAGCCCTTGTCAAGAGATTGAAATAGTGTGAATTATTTTAACCTAATATATTTTATGCCTTTTCTTCAAAAGTATAAACTTTGCTAACTGTATTTGATGTTTATCGAAATCATTTATAAGTACAACATCTACGTTTTTGCTTACAATCTTGGAAAAGGTAAGTCAATTTTAGTAGAATTTAAGAAAATATGTGGAGTGTAAAGTACTTTTTGAATTCCTCTTACCGACTGAAAATTTTTCATCTAAATAAAAGGTTTTTATAAAATAAAATTTAAATAATATTACTTATTGGGCCTGTGTGGGAGTGACACTTTGACTTTGGGAAATTTTCAGGCAAGGAAATAACAATTTCGCACGGGGACGGGAAAGGCGACCATTTTTAAAACTAATTTTTAAAATTTAGAGTTGTGTTTATTTTTCATATTTATACTTTTCTCCAAATTTAGCATTCCCATTCATTCCAATAAAAATATAATTATATAATTAGGAATTTATGGCAAATTGATCATAAAGGAATCAAATAGTATAGGTTCAATTAAGCTGTTTAATAATGAAGAGCCCCAATGGCTAATTTTTTTATAATATTTTCAGAACAAGTTGTAAAAAAAAATTAGAAATAGGTCAGTGGAGTATAATATAAATAAAGTTTATATTAATTACAGAACATAATAGCGTTAATTTTAATAATTACTTACACAATAAAACATCAATATATTTAGAATAATCTGAATAAATAAGTCACAGTTTGGCCATAAGAATACCAAAACACTTTATCAAATGAGTCAGTGTGCCTAGTTACCTAGATTGATTTTTAACTACTAAACTGCTCGCTTAGGTGGCTGCATGGTCTAAGGCGCTACTCTTGCAATAGACAACTGTCATAAGGGAAGATCAGGATTCGACCCCGGTTGGGTTCAGTAAGGTTGGTTTTTCCTAAATGGTTTTCCACTCTCCCTCCATGCAAATGTGGGTACACTTCCCTTAAATTAAATCTACCTAATCCCTAACAGTTTAGTGTAATTAGTACATAGGCATTCTACCCAAACTGGTAGTAAGATGTGGTGATAAAAAAAAACTTAATAAACTTGTCACAAAGAGCACTGTTATATTTTTTAAATATTAGTTGTATTGCTATATAATTTAAAGACACTTGGTTGTGTCGACTGTGAACTAGAAATGAAGACTCCCAAAAGGTTTATGATACAACATTAGTATAATGTGTCTTAACACACACACATGTGGAAAGCCAAAAGGGTGGGAAGCTGAGGTCAATTAGGGATCATCTTTTGACTAGCTGGCTAGGAGAATAAAACAGCAATACCCCTGAGCTCTACACTAAATGAAATTTTCTTTGAAATGAAAATAAAATAAATGTTAATTTAAGATAATTTAATGGGATAAAAAAGAGCTATATACAATAACTGCCCTTTGATTAGATAATAATGGCATAAAAATAGTGGTATTACAATTACTTCCCCTTATTGGAGGATAAATAAGCTCACAGTAACATTCGATGCAAAAGGTTCTACCAATTTTGACGGTTGACCCTGGCTAGGTTGGAACCCACAAACATCAGGTCCTGCGGCAAGCACTTTACCCCAAGTCCCTCAAGACCGACTTGAATATTATTATTAAAGGGATTTGACTAGGTAGTTTTAAAATAAAAGTGACTTAAGTTTAGGGTACCGATCTACATAATGAAAGATAAGGTTAATTTAACTGAATAAATTAATATTGTTAGTGAACATTAAATACAAACATGCTATTGATAGACATTCCTTAATTCTAAGTTTTTAATATATTAAATTTTTCCCAAAAATATCTGATAAATAATTTTTCCTGCTGGAGTTTTGAAAACATATCATTTCTCAAAGTTCGAGATTCCGCACAGGCCTAGAAAATATCTCTAAACAACTTTTTCATACCTTAGTTTTTTTGTGTTTCATTTCAATCCAAGCATAATTATTAGAATTTAATATTATTGTTTATTTTAATATCAATACTTTTGATATTGGTTCAGTTTGAATTAGTCTCTGCAAGAGAAAGAACCCTGTTCAAGTTAATTTCATACTAAATACACTCCAAATTATATATTTTATAGCTTTTTTTTTAATCAAGTAACTACTGTATATTGAACATTAGTGATGTGTGATAACAACTTTTCTCAATTCGAGACAATATCAAAACTAGATTATGAAAAGAATATCGAGATGCAAGAAAGATACAATAAAACTTCCTTTAAAAGCATAAAAATGTAAATTAGGTTTATTAAAGTAAATATTTGGTTTATAGAGTGATAAAGTTCCTTTTGAAATTTGGTCTGTGCTTGCCAAAATATAACTCATACCTATTTTAAATGCACTTAATAGAAGGTTTATAACTTTGCAATCTATATCATTTATAATTTAATTATTATGTTATGTAACGGTTTATAATGTCAAAGTTCTATATTAAAAACAATATCTATAATCAAAAAATTTCTTGCTGAAGGCTGTTTTTGGGGGAAAAGTGCAACCTATATTTGAGTTTTCATGGTATTATTATAAATAATAATTCTTGGTTTCGTTTGTAAATTTCTCTAGGCATTTAATTGCATTGAACTTTTGAGATCCATTTTAACTTCCAATATAAGATTAAGATTTTTTTTCTTGTTTCACTTTAGATATTTTTGAGTCTTGCACATCACTATTAAATAGTTGTTTCTTTACTTGATAATAATCTTTTCAAATTTAAACTAAATTTGAGATGTGCCAATACTGCTAGAGTAATTTTAATATCTTTTCAAATTTAAACTAAATTTGAGATGTGCCAATACTGCTAGAGTAAATTTTATTAGGAATACTTAAATGTTTATTTTTAAATATAAAACAATATTAGGATAGGACCCCATATGTTGTTTTTTTACTTTTTCTTAATGTTGTTTATCTCTTATGATTACCATGATTTTACACCGAAACTTTTTTTTGTATCGGCACACCTTTATTCAAAATATTTTAAATAATTTCTTCTAAGGGTGTGAACAACTTTGAAAACTTGGACTTTAAAAACCTCAACTTACCTTTGAAAAGTTCGACCATGCCTTGAAATTAAAATTTGTCTTTGGCAATCACAAAACTTTGCCAATATAATAATGTATTTTCAACTTAAATAATCATATATATTTATTTAGTGCCATTTTGAGCTGTTATGTACATTATACCTTAATATAGATATGAAAAGAATTTGAATTGAATTGCATATTGTGGTAACTACTCTTAATTTATCAACTAAGAATTAAATATTTCAAATAAATGTTAAGTAAAACATTTTCTTAATGATTTTAGTGCATCTAATTGTATAAATAAAGCACAAAATAATATTGTTTCCAGCATAAAAAATTAACACTGTATTTAGCTTACCAAGCTTCAAGAATATTTCATATATTCTATTTGTGTTCACTTCGAAAACTAAAATATATATACTTGCCCACCTCCAATTTCCTATTATCACTGGAACTATGGTCAGAACTAAAATCATTTTGAAAACATAAATACATTATTAACCTCCAAGATTTAGTAATCGTAAGAACTCGCACAGTAAAGATGGAGGAAGGAAGAGTAGTTCCTGGAATTCAACCTTAGCTGGTTTCATTTTAAGATATATGTTGATTCATCTCCTTTCTTTTCCATGTTTTAAAAATAAAACTTTCTTGGCAATCTATGGTATAAATTATTAATTCTGAAACTAAAATGTGATCACCTTTTGTATACAAAGGGAAAAAATCGCAGGAACAATTTAAAAGAAACACAAAAAAGGGTTTCTATAAATAATTATCTTAGTTTCACGACTGGAAACTTAAATCTATGAAGACGGTGAAGAAATGATTACATAATTTATTTTCCTTTTATTGTGTACTTCAAGTTTGGGTAAAATTTTTATGAATATTTTGAGCTTAAAACCAACCAGCTTACAAACTTGATTACAAACTAGACAATACTGCAACTTATTCTGTAATTTTAAATATTTTTTCATTCATCTGGGAGTTGCATTGTTTTAAAAATGGAAATATTAACATTCACATGTTTTAATATCAACAAATTGTATATATTTTTAAAAATAGTACAAATAAACTCTGATAATTCATTGTGCACTTAACTACATTTATGTAAATAAATAAATAATACATAAAATGATTATCCTGTATTTTCCTTGTATTATTTTGTTTTATTCCATATGAATATGTTTATTATGGTAGTTGACATTTTTTGGGTTTGAACTTTAAAGTATTATTTAAGTTGAGTAATTATTTTCAAATATTTGAATCCTTAGGATAGTTAATATTCAAGAGTTAAAAAATTCAAATTCGAGATTTGAAAATAAATAAAATATCTTGTTTCTATCTTCTATTGTGTTACTAGAAGTTAGCCCAACATAATATTTATCGGACAAACCTAACAACCAGACCCAATATCATTATTTTGCACTTAACAGAATGGAAATTCACATGACAAAGATTGTTTAGTTTAGTTATGATTTGTTGTCTTTAGCAAGAAAAAACAAAAAAAAACAACTTATCAATGTGGCAAAGTTAGTTTCTTGTTCTCGCCATGTTTTCTAAGATTAATATTTGAGGTAAAGAATTCCTCATTAAAGTGTAAACTTGTGCTAGAGAAAAAATATATTGACCCATTTCAAATGTTGGGGAATATCTTATGCACAATAAAAGTTAATTGATTGATTACATCCAAATTATTTTATAAGTCAGAGGCTTGAGTGTTGCCCAACAGGAATGTGGTGTAATTATCCCATTTTATTGCATTGCTTTCTAGTATATTTAAATTTAGGTTGTGTCGATTTTATTAGTCCATGACTGTACTGTCGTTGATTCACTTCCGTACACGTGCAGGCAGGCTACGGTCAAGAACATTCAGTTTGCTTGTTTACAGCCCTCGCAATAATTAAAGAAAAAAACCTCCCAGGGTATGTGCGAGAAAGAGAGCACTATGCTTCATTTGTAAATTTTATTGTTATATTTCTTTTTCTAGAAATAGTTTTACTTGTGTCCGCAAGAGCTCAGCAGCTTCTGGGCACAATCTGAGTTTTAAGCTTGATAGTGGTGTTTTTTTTGTTTTTTTTCGATTCGAGCTAAGACGTGCATGTGCCAATATGGCAATTTCATTATGATATATATATGTATATATATACATATATAAAGTTAATACAATTTTCAAGCATGTATTTTTTTCGACTATTAAACAAAAATGATTTCTGTAATTTCTAAATAAAATGTATAAGTTGTGTTTAAATTATAAAATATTTAAATCACAAATCACAAACATGTGTCTAAAGAACCGCCTCATGACAGAGCTTAGCATAACCATATTTATGTTCATTTCTAGAATATATATATATTAATTAATCAAGCACAACATAATTCATTTTACATACTAGTGAATAAATGTGGTTGAATTGGATTTTGCTGTTGATTATATAGTATTTCAATAATATTTATTGGCACATACTCCATACTAAATATTAATTTTTATAACGTTTAAATGCTACAACTGTACACAAATACTTATACATTTTGACAGCACAAAAAAAATCACTGGTGGTTTTTCTGATACCCATGAATAGCGTATCATCTTATACATCCAGCATTCTTACTGAACATGGATAGCTCACTGGTATTGGCATTTGGAACCAAAGTTTCCATGTTCAATTCTTGTGTTCAGATAATTTTTTAATGTATATTTGGACAAATAGGTATGTAATCATCATCATCATCATCTGTTTCCAGCCTGTGGCCGGGTCAGTTTATTAAAATGCCTCCATCTTCCACCACTCTTCCGCCTTTAATTTCTTTCATTCTTCTTCTCTCACTTGAACACTTTCTAATATATGCTCCTCACATCTCTTTCTTAGCCTTCCTTACGGTATTTTTTCCTACATACTTCGTTTCCAACGTTTTATTTGGCATCCTCTTATTTTTACATTCTCATTACATGCTCGTACATCTCATTCTTGCTTCCTCTGCTGTCTCATGTACGCCCTGTGTAAATAACATCAAAAGCTATAAAGTTTTTTTCTCAAATAAAATATTAAACTTTAGAGTTTACT
Organism: Timema podura; assembly: GCA_033556935.1. Classification (NCBI taxonomy): domain Eukaryota; kingdom Metazoa; phylum Arthropoda; class Insecta; order Phasmatodea; family Timematidae; genus Timema; species Timema podura. The sequence goes on along the minus strand of JAVRXN010000008.1, from coordinate 9,406,613 downwards.
CTCTCTCTCTTTTTTTACACCACGTCTTACTACACAGTCGGGATGGAAGTATATGCACTAATTACATTAATTGGTAAGAAATAATGTGCCAACATTTGTATATAGGGAGAGAGTAAAAACACCCTAATTAATTTCCCAAGCTGGTCCAAATTTAATTACACAAATGGGATAAGGAAGAGAAGGTGAAATTTAGAATAAATATACTCTCATCTCTGTGGAGGAAGGGTTGGCAACTATTTAGTTTGTTAAAATATACAAAATTCAGGTCTTTGGTTTAAGCTATTAAGTCCCTCTTTGGTGGTCTCGTGCTCCAAAAGTCTAAGGCAGGGGCCCCCAAACATATTGAGCAGAAGGCCACATCACAATATTGAAAATGTTAGTTTGGCTGGATAGAAAAAGAATATAAATTATTTATCCCTATACAGATTATAACCATAATAATGATCAATTAAAAGATGTAAGTTTTACTTTCTTAAGGAACTAATGGAAAACAATTAATTTGTATGAATTTTTTTCCCACCATCAGGAAACAATATAACTATGAGTCTACGAGCTCAAGTTCTTTGATCCAAGTCAAGCTTGGGTTGAAAAAATAATATAATTTTAAAACTTAATTATGTAAATAAAATATGAATGCATGATAATTTTGGTTTTACTGAAGGGCTCACCTGTTGACAAGCTGGCGAGAACATCCACATTTGGAATTTGGATTATGAGAAGAGTGTGTGGTAAAGAGAATGAACTGTTAGAGGAAATGATTGAAATTGTTACTATTATTTTTTAGTGAAATAAGACTTTTATATTAAAAATAAAGTTTTAACATCTAAAGATATGTATTTTTAAATATCATAATTAAAATAACTAAGTCATAATACAGTATAGCAATACATTTTTAGATAAACTGTGATATTATGGTAACAAAAAAAGAAGTATAATTCAATTTAATGCTCCTAAGGAAAGTTAAAAAATAAAACATGCATGAAAATATGTTTGAATGTGAAGGTTTAACAAGATTTTTTTTTAAAAAACCTATTTTTCCTGTCCATCTGGAGTGCAACTTGGTGCTGCCTTCTTACCAGAGTGAAATTAGAGCATTAATGAAGATGCAAATAATAAACCTTTGCATTAAATTGTAGTTGATACCATCATGCACTAATAGATCTGTGTTCTAAGATGCCTTTCTAAATCTTTTATCCAAGCTTCATACTCTCTTTAATCAACAAAACCATTTACTCACTTGCTGACCTTGATATTTCAATGGCCATCTGCACACTACACTCTTTGCTAAGCTCTTGTACCCCACCCCAAACCCTCAAGTTTCATTGACTCAAAACACATCCCAACAAGTAAAGAGAAGAGTAAACAAATCACCACACACACTCCCAAGGCAAAGGAAGAATCTTTTTCAAGGAGCTTTAAACTTGAGATCAGAGTATTCACAGAGCCCAAAATGGAACACAATATTATGTTTAATATATGTATTTAGGTAGGTGTTTTGTGTACTACATACAGGAGCACCATTTTGGTATTTGAAACAAATTATTTTTTTCATTATGTTTTTATTTAATTTATGACAAATCATCCAGGTACCAGATCTGGCCTGCTAGGCATAGTTAGGGGAACTCGTCTCTCTGGCATTACACACATAATATACTTGATTGCTTGTGACCAGAAGGTTAGGTTATAATTATGTTCGACTGTAATTAGAGTGGTTTACCAAACAAATGCTGGTTCATTTTCTCTATATCTTCCTCATCCCTAAACCATTAGGATAATCTAGTGGACTGGTAGTAAAATAAAGTGCAATTAAAAAACTATTGATATATGGCTTTATATATTAAAAAAAAAAGTTTAATTAAACTCAAAAATATGTCCGCATGGCATTCCACCCTACAAACTATGTTTAAATTTTAAATAGAACCTAAATGTTCTGTGAACTACTGTACTAGATGATGGGAAACTGAGAAATCGGCTTAGAGTCCTCAAAAGATGATGGTTAAGTCATCTTGTTACAGTTCACTGTTATCAAGGATCATGACATTCGGGGTCATCTCCTAACACATTCATAGCAGATAAAATACAAGTGAGTCGAGACGAATGTCGTTCAAGGGATAACTATTAGAGCGACCAATCTTCTTTAATAACAACCGCACTCATACTTGTAGAATGATTAAGTTATTACAGTGCTATGAAAGGAAATTATCTAGAGCAGTGTTTCCCAAAGTTTGGTAGGTATACCCACAGTGGTATACAATGTAAAATTTGAGTTTTATTAATAGTAAAATGTTTTTTAATATCAAGTCTGATGAACGAATTGAACGGATATTTTAACGTGATGTCATTGACTTTTATATGTTTTATAGCTCTTTGCTATAGCTTTGTTTACTCTTTTTTTTTATGTACATAAAGAGCTTGAAGGTCTATTTTGACTATGCCATGGGCCCGAAAGATTTAGAAACTTGCATTTAAAGTAGTTAACATTAACTTTTTGAACACAGAATATTTAAGTACTCTGCCTAAAAAAAATACAAATAAATGTACTTTTGGGTTGTACATTTAACACTACATTATTTATTCCATTTATTTGAGGTATTTAACGTGAACTTTATGAAACGACTGATTATATAAGCAGATGTCTTATACACTAACTTAATATAGAACAGACACATCACTCAGTCCACAGCTATTAATTCATCATTATGGGATGGGAAACCCATATTTCACCAATGATAAATATTTTGACCATGCCAGGAAACTAACCTCAGACCTTTAGCTCAGTAAACACACTATCGACTGAGCTAAGGCGTCGGATTATAAACACTACAAACCTCCCTAGGGCCTGAGTATCGATAGCATCATAAACCATAATAGGAATATAATTAAAGAAAATGTCTGTCAGCACCTTTAAAATTGAACCAATGTCCACTAATATTGAGGGAAGCTTATATAACCACAAGTTACAATGCAGGGCCCATCCATGCAAAATTTATCGCTGTGTCTCGCTAGCCGTCAGGGATATCCACCCTTTTAATTGAACTAATGGGTGGAGATGAAGATTAGTTTAGAGGAAATACACTTGCATTTGCTTAGAGGGAGAGTGGGAAATTATGAAAAACCACCCTTAGTACGTTCTTTTAAGATTCAAATCTTGAACTCATTGACAAACCAGAATAGACAAGCTTGACCTGTAATTTGTGTGTCTACAGATTCAAGTGCCGAGAAAACTAATAGTTTTTTTTTTTTTAGCATTGCATTATAGTACCCGGTCGGGTTACACACCAAGCTAATAGTTGTATTAATATTAGCCCAGGTGTTCAACAATTCCCTTTAAATTCCACCATCCTAATTTCTGCCTCATTAGTTTAAGTATGCGGCTCACAGGAAGGAAGGGTAACATTAAGTGCCTTCACATTCTCATGGAAGAAAGAAAGAAAAAAAAAAATTTGGGTGAATAAAAATTGCTAGTGTAAATTATGAGGACAACACATTGTATCAAAGGCTCATAGTCAAGCGCACTAGTTACCAGAGTGTCAAGACCTTGCCGCTCAAGAGATAAATTTTAAAACGGTGTCAAAATAGCAAATAACAATGATATCAACATTATGTATCTTGGGCAAATAAAAAAGTGATGGATCTCATTACTTTTGAAGTCCAAGGTGCGGTCATAGGGAATGATTCCTATTTGTCATACAAGATTATTTATCGACTTTGGCTTTATTTGAAACTCGTTAAGTCAGTTCCTTTAGCTTAGGCTAACGTGCACTGCGTCTTACCAACCATCCAAGATATCCGTATAGTAAATCTAATGGGAGAGGAATGATTTAGGTGAATTAAAAGAGGAAGTTTACCCTGCATTTGGGTGTGGAACGAGTGAAAGCAGCTTAGAACACTCATCTGAGATTCAAACCTTGGCAAACCAGACGAGACAGACACCTTTGTCTGCTGACATGCTGACAAGATACATTGTTACAGTAAGGTGTGATGTTACATTTAAGTCAATTTTTCATAGGAAGGTTTTTTTTTAGCTCCACCCCTTACTAATTCGGATTATATGCCTATATACTAATTATACTAATGGGTTAGGGATCAATAAGTTTGAATTTAGAGCGGGAGTTGGAAACCATTTAAAAAAAAACACCCTAATTACACTTGACCGGGATTGAATAACACTCTCCCATTATCGACAGTCCAATCTGTTACGAGAGTGTCGCCTTTGACCATGTGGCCACCAAAGCGGATAAGGGTCTGACTTGCTAGCTATAAAAGCTACTAGATCTACTTTCACATATTAATATGTCAGGTCATGTGATTTGCAACTGTCACTTTTATATAAAGAATCAAAACCTATAAAATAACACTAATCAAATGTTATCAATTTTGGTGCAAAATAATATTTAGTTTATAAAAGACATTTTCTATGAAAGTTGGTTTGTAGCAACAAATATATTTTCTAATGGGACACAGTCTTTTTACAAAAAAACAGTAATAGTTAGAGTACGATTCAGATAGAAAGAACCTTCTTACACCCAGTTATATTACAGTGTAAACTAATCATCACACTACTGTGACGGTTTTAATCTGAGAGTTCTTGAGGGGGGGGATGTAGGGAATACAAGAAAATTAGTGTTTTTGCAGGTTTTATAGCAAATCTTTTTTTTTTTTTTTTGACAAATAAAGTAAATATTACTCCAGTACAAACAGAGCTTATTTTTCTTCACATAGTGATATCAACAGTTATTGAATATCTCTAATTAACATAGTGTTATTAGATGACATACTTTTTAAATTAATAGAAAAAGTAGTAATTAAATTCCAGAACATCCTCAACAAATATTCAAGAACTGTTAAGCTCACCATGTGAAGAAAATTAAACTCTATAATGTTTTTTACTTTAGTAATACGTGATTTATTTTGGCCAAAAAATAGTTTGCTATACATTTTTTTTTAAATGTCTTTTTCTCACATTCCTTAAATTCTCACTTTGAAGCCAAAATTTATTTTCATAATATCATACACAAAGTGATGTCACTATTGACTTATTCCACATTTTGACATCCGTGAGATTAATTAATATTGTGACAATTTTTTTTTAAAAATTCAGTCTCTTCAATGTTTATTATGTTTACATTTATCTTCTAAAATATATTCAAACAGCAAGATATTAATTTTATTTATTTGAGGTTCTACAGTCCAGTTTTAATAAGAAGGGCCTTTTAAAAAATACACTTCTTTTTAAAACATTCAACATTAAATGCATTTCATTATATTATTGGTGTTATTGTATAGGTATTAATAATCTCTATCCAATGGGGAAGCTACAGATCACATGGCTTGATGTATGAATACATAAAATTAGACCTAGTAATTTTTCTATCAGTCAGATATAAAAGCTTTCTTTAAAAAATCTTTATTCAGCAATTCTCTAGTTGAAGGACATTAATATTTGTAATATTGCCTGACATGATGTCGATAACCCATGCAAGGGTCACTCGACAAGTGTATCATCTCCTTTTTGTCACACTGTACTCTACAAACTGTTACATAACTCATGACATGTTTTTTATTTATTGTTAACCTGCTTCTATGGTCACATAGTCTAAGGTGCCACTCTAGTGTCAGACTAGACTTACAAGGACAAAAAGGTCGAAGTTCGAATCCCAGTCAGGTGCACTGAGGGTGGTTTTTTACACAATGGTTTTCCACTCTCCCTCCACGCAAATGCGGGTTCACTTCCTTTAAATTCAACCTTCCCAATTCCTAATCCATTAGAGTAATTAGTACTTAAGCGTATAACCCGAACGGGTAGTAAGACGCGGTGCTAAATAAATAATACAAATGTGTTTAACATGTACAGGTAGTAAGACGCAGCGCTAAAAAAAATAATTAATTGTTTAATTCACGTTATGGTTTAGATTTCCTCGAATGTCACCAAATTACTTTTACACTTTCACACATACTACCTAGTGGAAGAACCACCTCAATATTGATTTTTATAAGTCATCACAGAAGCTCTGTTTCAAATAAAGCGCTTAGATATAAAAATTCTCACTTAACTGTGAGTTTGTTGCTACCAGCACCATTGGTGTTATGGGGAAACAATGCTCGAAGATTAAATTGCAAATCAGTTGAAACATGTTCCACTCTCAGGGAGGAAGAATTTTTAATTTTAGTTTGTGTATAACATGTCCTTCTTTCTGAAGTAGCCCCATGGCTTCTTTGGTGCTGACTGACAGCACATAGCTGACTTCTGACAGGTATATACCTAAATTTTGAGTGTCAGAAGTGACAGTTGCTAAACACATGTTTTTTGCAGATCATATGGTTCGGCGTAGGGATACATAATTTGGTCTGGTAACTTTTCAAAGCTCGGTGGCATAGTTGGTTAACGCGTTAGTCGTGTTGAGCCCGACTGCCGAGGACGGGGAGATCGAGGTTCGAATCTCGGTCGGGTGAACTGGGGGTGGTTTTTCCTAAATGGTTTTCCACTTTCCCTCCACGCAAATGCGGGTTCACTTCCTCTATTCAACCTTCCCAACTCCTAATCCATTAGCGTAAATAATACTTAAGCGTATAACCCTAACGGGTAGTAAGACGCGGTGCTAAATAAAAAAAAAACTTTTCAAAGCCATCAGCTGTCAGTCAGCACCAAAGAAGCCATGGGGCTACTGTACCTATTCGGTGCTATCAGAAATTTATTACACTAACGCGTAGTGTCGTGATGTAGGATTGCCAGGATAAGCAGAGCGCGTGATAGCTGGGCTTGTGATATGTAATCGCCCACTTGATCCACATTTGAGAAATCATACACAGGTTTTGCCCTAAAATCTCGCATGATGGATGCATTTCTATTGAAACCTGAGTCTTACTGGTGATAATAGCAGCTAACAGGTGCAGTTTAAACAAACTCTGCCTGCCCTGGCGACACTATTACACACCACTGCTATTGGGGTAGGTATAAGTAAGGTCCGGTGAGAAGGCATTTAGGAAAAGTCACCCTCAGTTCACCTGGCGGGGATTCAAACCCTGACATCTCTGTCATCATCGTCAAACCAGATTAGACAAGCTCGGACGTCTGCATTTAGATGAAACAACTAGTATTAGTTAATTTTATTTATTTATCTTTTTTTCAATTTAAAATATATAAAACTTTTTTTTTTGAAAGTTATTAATTTAAAAATAAAATGAAATTATTTTCAAAAATTATATATAAAAAAAAAGCTCAATGGTGTCAGCCCGCAATCGAGCCATATCAACCGAATAGCCACTATCTGCTAGCGAAGATAGTGCCAAGTTCTGCAAATATAGGATGATATCTGGACAGCACAACAAACTCTTCGGCCGTTTATCTCAGTTTTCTAAACAGGAGCTGCTAATTTTTTAAATTCAAGTGACTCCTCATTTGTCTTAACGAGGCTGAGTGTACGCGTTCCAGACTCACAGCGTCACAAAAAAAAATCTGAGCCACCGGGGATTGGCCTGGAACCTCTGGATCAGTACCGAGAATTCTGACCACTAGACCACAGAGGTGCGTTTACTATTATTCTTTAGAGTTCTGGCCAATAAAATAAAATGATCTCAAATGGAACCCAGAATTAAAATAAACTGTGCAATCAAGCTCCTGAATTATTTGTATTTTTATATCAAAAACTTGTTGTGTAGTATATTATGTTTTATTTTAAAATATTTTAATGGTACTAAAACTAGTAAATATAAAAATTTTAAGAACCGGAGCCTAATTAAGGATCGAAAAGAATATGAACTTCTATTTTTCTAGAACTGGAACTTTTAAAATTTTGATTGGATAACCGGAACAGGAACCAGAGCCGATAGGTATTTCAGTTCGACTCCCTGGTTTTGAAGTTTTTGATTAGTTTTTTAATATAAATCTATGTGGCTTCTGACACTAGAATCTTGGGTGGGGAAAAAATATTAATTAAATTTTATTATTTAAGTGATAGTGGGATTATTTTTTGTTTGATTTATGTTAATTTAGCTAGAGAAACTATCCTCGTGACGCTTGTCCCTGAATCGAACCCTTACCTCCCGTGTCTGTTACATACCATACCAGACGAGGTTGAAGCCACGTGTCCACCGATGTGGGGGGACACATAGTTGAAGTGTTTATTTCAAAGGAAACTATGTTGATGGTTAAAAGTGTAGAAGTCTAGCTACTGGATATAAAATATGTTGATTGTCAAGTTTAACGGCCCGTTGAGGGGTTTAAGGTCACGAAAGCTTTTACTCAATTGGTTCACTAGGGTTCCTCTTTTGAAGTCTTTACTTTGATGTTGTTTCAGTGGCGTTTATTCGATGGAAGCATAGGAAGCAACGCTTCCCTAAAATTAAAGAAGGAAAAAATAAAATGAAGTTAAAACAAATTATTATTAATAAATTATAACATAAACCTCTCCAACAAGTAACTGAGTTGAGGTGGAAGCTCTTATTTATTTGAGCAAGCAGTTCTTTCTCAGACTGACCGGCCAGCCAGCTGGTCTAGTTCCTCTTTATCCAGCCAATCGTTTGTTTCCGGGTTTTTCCGGCCCTCATCGGGGGAAAAGGGAAGCACCGTATCCCTAGGCGAGTATTAGCGGCTAGCGCATGAGTGATTGGTGTATAATCGTACATTTTATACTGTTAAAATCTTTTTTTTTTTAGTTTGTTTTAACCGATATTTATTGTTTCTAGATATAATTATGATCACTCAATTACAAAATAATCTATTTATCACCAATTTAAAGTAAGTTTAGTTTTATCTTACGGAATATTGACGCTCGTTTGATCCTCCAAGGGAAGTGGTTTGTTTCTTTGCGTACGGTAGTAGAATGACGATTGCGTCAGCGAGTGCAGCAGTGGAAGCTGCTGTGTGTTCATAAGTCATATTTTGAAGCGTAGTTTTTCGTCCTGGTTTTTTGACGAGAAATATAAAATAATTGAAACAGGTAGACCCGCTCCATCTACAGGCAACATATAAAAAAAACTTTGACGTTTCAATAATTAATTTTATTAAAGTGTATAGCCTAGTAAATATTGGTATGTTGGGTTGGCGGAAAATCATATAGTTGACCTTAAGCTACTATCACACGACACTTGCTTGTACTAGAAACCAAGAGTACTAGCTAGCGCCTAGATATCTGTATACTAGTTAGTACAATAGAAACGGGACTAGAGTATTCACACGCTGCTAGTTTGGTACTAGGTTCTAGTGCAAATATTTATGGAACGTCAGAGATTAATTTCGGGTGCAGCAGCTGCATTAATTATTAATAATGATATTGAAAATTGTGAAAGCGAGCTTAGGAAAAGAATTTGGACACAGGACTGGCTGGAAAGACGAAATAATGGTCGTGGGATGATAAAATGATACATTTGGAGGTTAGGTAAGATACATTTGGGGTGACACTAACGTTTAGTATTCTCCCCAAATTTGTATTCATTTATTTACGATGTGGTCAGAGGCCCCTAAGCCCATGGGTGTCCAAGTACAGTATCCTTGATACACAAATGTTCTTTTTTTAGGCCTACGCACACTTTATATTCTAAAAAAGCAACCACCCAAGTTGGCATGCTATCAAGTTTATTTAGATTAAATTTGGGTCTGGAACACAGTTTGTCATTTTTAGATGACATGTTTTTAATTAAATATATATTTAATATATTGTCATATTGTGGAAATTTGGTATTATATAAACAAGGATATTTAGAATAATTTTCTGCCAACAACAAAATAACATCCGATGACCATGTCGGCGCCATTTCTATTATTTCTCCACACAAACTCACAAAGTCTCAGCGCGCTTTGATTGGTCGAATTACACAGACTAGTGTCGGAACTAGTACGAAAATAGCGCCTGTTCTATCCTCACAACTAGTGTGGTAGCCAGTACCAAGTGGCAGAACCAGTATACTTTTTCTGATTCACACGACGCTAGATAATGACGTGCTAGCTAGCGCTAGCTAGCACACTGGATTTCAAGTACGAGCTAGTGTCGTGTGATACGGGCTTTACTATTTACTAATGATAATGGCCTGTAGAATAAATCCGGATTCAAAACTATAAGGCAGGCCCCGTCAAAGAGAAAATTTCGGCAATCGGAATAGACCTTTATTATTATTATTATTATTATTATTATTATTATTATTATTATTCTTTTTATTAATGTTGGTAAATATTTTTACCAATACGACACAAATTTATTGTCAAGACAATCATTTTAAACTCGTGTTGAGCCCCAGACCTGACAGCTTTAATTAAAAACTTAATACTATTTGCAATTGTAGACAGTGGTATATTGATTAGTGAAGTAGAATACGGCTTAAACACATTGGTGGGATAGATGGTAAACTTGAACCAGGAATGGCAGTTTTGTAAAAACTCTACTTAATAGACTGTACTATAATATTCTCATTACATATGGTGTAATCAATATAGTATTTCACCTTCATTGGTGGTAATTATGTCTAAGGCATCGGCCTTTTAAGAGAAAGGGTTGCCATTGATGAAGGGTCTGGTCATAGTTTGATTCTTGGTCTGGCATATTGAGGGGGGGTTATAACCTGTGATTGACCAACCATATTATTTGTATTCCTTTAAAATACAATTTTTCATTCCACCTCTTTTAATTTAGACGTTAGTAACAATGGTGTTGAAATAATAATATATTTTAAAACATACACTGTATATATTTGCACTTAATGCGGATATACTATATATTATACTATATACCATATTTCACTAAATAATATTTTCACGTTAATTAACCTCTTTAAATTATTAATGTACCTCTTTGGAAATAGATTTATTATTAAAGTTTTTTATCTTTGAAATATACTCTCAAATTTGATCGAGTCCCAGTTGTACAGTTTATCTATATGAATATATATATAAAATAGTGAATACGCGATTGTAGTTTAATTTTGTTTGTTTTTCACTGCGTCTTATTACCTGTTCGGATTGTAGGCATAGACATAGATCACGATAATATGCTGTAGACTAGGAAGTTAGAAATATACCTCGAATTTTCGAAGAGGTAAACTTGGAAACTATTTACCATCCTCATTACACTCGAGCTGGATTCAAACCCCGATCAACATATAACAATATTACAATCACCAATGAGCTGTTGTACAGAATGTCAGGTTTATAGTTTCATAATGGCTGGGTGTTGATTTTATATCTTGATAAACAAGAATATAAACTTAAAACAAAAATACAGTAAAGCTATGGTACTAGAGAAGTGGAAAATTAATGGTTTTGGAAACTAATGAATGAATAGCTAAATAGATTCAAAAACTCCTTTCACGCTTAGTAAACTAAGTCTCACGCTAATAACTCTTGAGTTAACACTTCTTCCATATCAATAAACTATAAAGCCACGTGGCTGACTCACATCACTGACATTAATCTTTACCCACTTACAGATGTGCTAGAAACTTGAAATTTAGCAAACTTATAGCTTCTAGCCTGTAGCCGACGGGAAAAATTCCAAAAAGCTAAAAAATTTAATTTTTATTCCCCTAAAAAAATTCAAAATAGCAGAGCAACTTTAAAGTCGGTGCGGACCCTTTCTTTGAAGGTCTCTTGTGGCTAAACAGTAAGACCCATCAAAACACGGATTGACCAGCAACTACGGATTTGGGGAGATCCAGAAGTTTGGTCCTATTACTTTTTGTCGTATCTACATCGGTTACACCTTAGGTAGAGCCAGATTCTTTGATTTTAGGTAAATTTTGCACATTTTCCATATATTTTATAACTTTCTGACCCACTTATGGGACAGCTATAGTCATAAAACTTGGCAGAAATATTGGCACATTCAATTGCCATAATCGCGCCAAATTTGATGATTTTATCTGCCCTTAAAGTGTAGAGAAACTAAAATAATGTGTGAAAAATACAATACAATACCGCTAACTTTAAGTTGTTACGTTCAAAATAACTGGAATTACATTAGTTTGCATCCACTTGCAAAGAAAGCTTACTTGGGGTTTGGGGGAAAAGCTCCCAACGAGCAAAGTGAGTTAGATACTATATAATTCTTGGTCACTTACGATCAACAAAGGGACACTTATAAAGGACCCCACCCTCTTATTAGCGACAATTAGATCAAGTTCCTAAAGATTGTGTTATTTGATTAATACTAATGAGACTAGATAATCAAATTATGCATTTGTTGCATTTATGTTATTATAGCTTATGTATGGTACCAAACCGACAAAATAAACGGAGGAGACCAGTGTGGGTTTACTTAATATAAAACTAGGACACGTGTGGTACCCATGACTTGAATATTACACTACCAACATTTGGCAGATAAAATATATCATAACTCTTGGAAAAATACAAAGTATAAAATTATTATTAAAAGTAAGCTAAATACAAAATTAATATTATAGACAGTTCGATTATTCTATGAAACTAACATCATAAAAAGTTTTGTATAAAATATAAAATAATATATGGCAGCATTGTGAGCGTTCGACACGACTGATACATGCTCTCCGCATTTCAATGACAGATCGAACTATACGGAACTTACGCAGGTATTTTACCACCGCGTCTTACTACCCATTCGAGTTGTACGCTTATGTACTATTTAGGATAATTGTTTTAGGGATTAGGAAGGGTTCATTTATAGGAAGTGTACCTGCATTTGAGTGGACGTAGGATGAAAACCTTCAATACATCTGATCTAGATTCAAACCCTTATCTCCCCATCATTTACAGTTTAGTCTACTGCAAGAGTAGCGCCTTAGAACAAGCAGCCACCGAAGCGGGTTACACATATTTTAATGAGCAGTATTTTAAATGCTAATTTTTAAGCAAATGAACCAGAATTTACCTGGATACAAAGATGTTAAGGCCACAATAAAAGTAACCCCAAACCCTTTTCTACACATCACGCGGTCGGAATTTGAATCGAACACGGAGCATCCGAATTGGAAACCAACACATGCTAGTTAAACCACGGTGGCGGGCCTGAGCCATCCCTGTTTCTAATCGGTGATGTTTTATGCCCCTTAAAAAATGTTTTGTTATTAATGTTCGTATTATCAGGATATTACTTAAAGGAAACTAATATAATAGCTTTTGCTTATAATCCCCCTTAACTCCATCACGTACAGTTGACTAAGAATCCGTGCATAGAATGCTAAGAATATTTTTTTCTAATCTTACATTCACTTTGGTTTTCAGAACATCTAGTCAAAGTAAAGCGGGCACATTTGATACTAGCCCTCCTTCTCCTAACCCTTTGAAAAAGCTAAAATTTTAAAACCTTGATTTCAAATACACTTGATGAAATAAATGTAATATTTTTATTAACTATTTTAGTAGCTTTAAATAATTTTAGAAACTAAAACAAAATAACCTTTATTGAATGCTATTTGAGTTCAGCGTTTGTATTAATCTATTAATAATCCTAATTTTGGACAAGTTAAATGAGGAAAGAAATATTTATTATTTTCACTTTTTGGGTGTATTATTTTTAGCACCCCCCAAAGATCCTTACTCAAAACAGCAAGTAATTTTAATAATATTCCAAATAAAATTTATATCACTACACACATTAAAAGAACTCCTAAAATTCTCATTCGTAAAAAAAAAAATTATCAAGAATTAATGGCTTCAATATGCCTCATGCGAGCTAAGTCATATTCTTATTGAGATTATTTCTAGTTTCTAATTAAGGAAAACTTGAATAATACATTTTTATTGGTTGATATTTACTCGTCTGATCAAACTTCTAAAAAAAAAGTTTTCATTTTTAAAATTGATATTTTTCGAAGCAAACCTAATATATATATATTTTTCTCTTTTTTAAAAACTATACACTAGAGGTGTGGGACATCATCGACGTCGCCGTCGACCGCTATTGATCGACACACTCCTCGTGGATGTATGCGACACGCTTACAAAATCGGCAGACGTCATCGATCTCGAGCAGCCTACGGTGGAAACGCACATCAGAAACCTGGATCTTATCAGTGATACCTACTACACACGCCAAGTCGTCGGTTTGGACTATTACGCGCTGGATTGTGAACTAAAAACAATTTTACTAACGCATCTAAAAGACACGATAGAAAAACGTATGAGCGAATATATGCGTCATTCCTGTAAAAGTGTATAATAAATATTATGTATGTCTGCAAAACCTATAATGTATAATAAATGTATGTTTTGTAATATCGTGTTTTATTCAAGCAAAAACCTGTCTATCTCTTACACGCCATCACCCCCACGGTAGATACCAAACAGCCAATTTGGGGCCCCAAGAGCTGTGTCACTGCTCCCATGTCACGTGTTTTGACCCAGTGGGGTTCCCTGAGAAGTTTAGTTCTCCCTTCCTAGCGAAAACGATGTACAGTTTCCCATCCTCCCTTCTTAGCAAAAACGGTGTATAGGCAATGAAAACAACAGAAATCAAGGTGACTGATTACGTCACGTGTTTTGACTGAATCGTCACAATACACACTCTAATTCAAGGGCGTGGTCACGTGACCAGCTCTAAGCCAATCAGCATCGAGTACCCATACGCCAATTACACTACTCATACATTCTTAAAAACAGTACAAAACTATAATATTTTTTTACTTAAATATATTTACATTCCAAACCTTAAAAAAGCATAGATATCATGTAAAATTGTTTTAAGCTCGTAAACCAAATACAATATTTATCCTTGATTTTCAATTATTATTTAAACTTCCTAGTTCTGATATTGTAGTAATACTTGCCTACGACATAGCCAGTTTTATTGTTTGGATTTTCAGAATTTATTTAGTAAAAAAACAGCTTTGATAAAAATAATCACAAAAATAATCACAAAAATAATCAAAAATAGACACATAATAATCACCATTATAGATATATATTTATTAGAAAATGATAATCAACGTAAACTTAATAAACTACACCTTTTCTCAATCAAAGTATTAATTACTAAATCTTTTTACTAATAGTTATATTGTAGCCTCTATGGTAACATTAAATAAAGTATGGAATCGAACTATGGTCCCACAAATTTATACACAGTCATAATAACTTTGAAGAAACAAATAAATTCACTTTTATAACTAAAATATGTCCAATGGATAAGATTTTATCAAATATCTTTTTTTTTGTCTACCCGGAAATAATATAAAATATTTTAAATCAGGATTGGGACACTTAAATTACAGAAGTTTTTTTAAGCTCGGCTTCTTACAAATAAAATAAAAATATTTTAGATTGAATCAGTTATTTACGTTACATGTGTGGAGTATAATAAGTAATCATTAGTAAATTTATAATTAGCTATACACAATAATGAAGATTCTTGAAAAGGGGAGACTTGCTTTATGTTACCATGTAAAACCAAACAATGTGGGTAACACTGCCAAAATAACGTTTGACATGGTTACATTTTTAATAGCTAAAAATTAGAGCAAACATAATTAATTAAATAAGAATGTAAATAATAATTATTGATTTTATCATGATCAGAACAGTAAAGTAAAATTAATTTAGTAAATCAAACCATTTGGGGATCGCTAAAAGACATCACTCCTTCCCAACAGTCGAGAAATAATTTAAGAACTTAAGGCCTTCTCTAACTCCGGCCGCGAGCGTAGCTAGGCAAACTATTCAACAGTCATGTGTGGAGGTATAGCATACCATGTGGGCTGAGCCAAAAAGTTTCTACCTTTCAATATCGACGGAGTGTACAGTACATACGACATCGTGAAGCTTGAAATCATGTGTTATTCTATCTGTGCTTTGGGAAAATATTTTTTTAAATAGTTAATGACCCACTTCGGTGGAGGCATGGATTAAGGCGCTACTCTTGCAAAAGCCTAGACTTCCGAGGAGATCGAGGTTCGATCCTGATTGGGTGTACTGAAGGTGTATTTTTCTTTTAAATAGTTTTCAACTCTTCCTCCACACAAATACGGGTATATTTCCTCTAAGTTTAACCTTCCTAATCCCTAACACATTAGTGTGTTTATTATATAGGTGTATAAACCGAACTGGTAGTAAGACGCAATGATAATTTTTTTTTTTTTAAATGTTAGTGTAAAATTGTTTCATCCCATTCAGTTATTGTTAGATATAATTTATACTAAAAGAACACACTAGCAAGTAGACACAGATATGTAGGCCTAAGTTTAGCGGACATTTGAAAATTATTTCAATATCTCACCACTAGAAAGCATTACAACGATAATATGACTCAGAGTTACAATATCTACTATTAATAATTTCTTTCAAGGCCACATGATGCTTTGTAAGGGGTAGCAAAAGAAAAGAAACTTGGTAACTTATAGGGAACACTTACTAGTGTTGAAAATCACAAGCGACCTTGGTGTAGAGATAATCGTCATTAAAATAAGGCCCGAAGGCTGTGATGATGGATAGTGGGCCGGTTGCCTAGCCGTGAGCAGTGGGAAGATTAAAAGTGATGAACCGAACAGTTTGTTATTGTTAGTGTGGGAAATTTAATGGCCTCTCATACACGATTATTGTTCATACATTGATACTATGCAAATACAATTTATTTCCGAATTGGTTGACGTTGTGTGACTTTCAGCTAAAGTTTGCAATAAATAGTCTTCTTCTACTTGTCACCTACATTCCTAATGTAGATGGGATATATATATATTGGTTGATTTTATCATTTTCCACACTTGCATGAGGCTTGATACGTAACAGTTTGTGCCGTATTTGAATGTTACGAAGCACGCAAAGTTATGAGTATCCATGAAAGATCAACCTTCTCAATATAACGGTTTAGTAATGTCTTTATTGCGTTTTTCCTAGCTGGTGGTGTCCTGATGTTTATCTAATTTTCATAATTTATTCACGTATTTTTCAAGGGTTCCATGTTATACAATTCAGAAAATCTATTATAACCATTAATCATTTTTAAAATATATTAATGATGTTGGAACAACTTCAATGGCTGCATGGTCCAAGGTGCTATTCTCGCAGTTGACTAGACTGCCGATTATGGGGATATCAAGGTTCGTATCTCGGTCGGGTGTGGACTATTAAGTGTGGTTTCCCCCAAAATAGTTTTACACACTCCTCCCACGCAACACAATAAATAAATTAACTAAATGCATGCTCTATCAAATAATTCATACTGGTGCTCATTATGGGTGTCACTATTTAAAACTTGCAAGAAACTTTATTGCTATGGAGGAAGAAGTCAGGGATTGAATCCCTGCAGTAGGAAGGCGTGACCATTTTAAAAGTGTTACTAGATATCTATATCTATATAGATGGTATTAGCATCAATCTACAAGAATATTTCACTTTTTACATTAATATATTTATCTTTAATAAAAGTTTATATTTTAAATTTTGTTTTATTTAAAAATGTTCTCCATTTCAATTGATTCCAGAATAGATTGTCTTCCTTTTTCATTTTTGAATGTGGTAATCCTAACTGAAGGTGTTTGTCTGGTTTGCAAGAACGAAACTGTGTAGGCCATTAGTGTGATTGGAACGTAAGTGGAGTTGATTTTCATGCCAAGAACTGTGATTTGTCCAAGAAGTGACGTCAGGACGTGAGTGGCACGTAAGTGCAGTCCCAAACACATTACTCCGGCACTACTGGCCCACTCATATTATATTTTCACTACTAATTCAATAATACTATTGTGACACTTAAGAACTCACTCACCCACTTCGGTGGCCGCGTGGTCTAAAGCGCTAATCTCGTGTAGGACTAGACTGCCGAAAACGGGGAGATCGGGTTTCGATCCCAGTCGGGTGTACTAAGGGTGGTTTTTCTAAATGTTTTTTACAATCTTTTCGCTCAAATGTGGCTGCACCTCCTCCAAATTAAACCTTCTAATCTCTGAACCATTAATGTAATTAGTGCATAGGCGTATAAACCAAACAGCTAATAGGATGCGGTGCTAAAAAAAAAGACCTCACACGTAGACACGTTCTTGCATACCGACCTTTTTTTTATTGGTGTTCCACTTTCTTTTAATGCAGATTGGGGTAAATTTCCTTTAAATTCTACCTTCCTAATAGTTTCTTATTTTTTATTTAGCACCGCATCTTACTACACTTTCGGGTTATACGTTTATGTACTAATTACGCTAATGGATTAGGAATTGGGAATGTTTAATTCAGAGGAAATGAACCCTCATTTGCTTGAAGGGAGAGTGGAAAACTATTAAGGAAAAATCACCCCAGTTCACCAGATCGAGATTCAAACCTCAATCTCCCCGTCCTCGGCAACTTTGCTCAACACTAATCTAGTGCGATAGCTAACTACTCCATCGAGACGGGTTCCTAATAGTTAACACATAAGAGTCAAAATACGGATATCCCAGAGAGCAAGTAAAACACGGTGCACAAAAAAAATACGAGTGTATATTTTTAAATGCTAAAATGGAAATCGATGTTACTTAGAAATAATATACTTTGTTTGTATGTTAGCATTTTGTTTATTTTAAAGCTATAAGTTATACTTTGTAAACAATAGGCCTATTCTGGCGGGAGTGAGCTATGAATGATGCTTTTTGGATTTAGATAATAATATAATATATATATATATTTTCTTAAGGTGAATACTTTGTACATGACTAGACGTTAACATAACTTAACTACCTTCATTTGTTAGGTTGGATTATTTAAAGATAGTGTAGATTGGTTAAGGATAGTTTTTAGGATTAAAAATTGTCTTTAATGTGACAGGAGCTATGAGTTAAAATAAAAATGATCCTACCAGCATTTATCTGAAGAAAAGATAGAAAACCATACCTTAGTGACACCACCCCCAGTGCACGCTGCCGGAATTTGAGCTCACCAGTTGGCTGATATTAGTACGATCTAGCAAGGATAGCTTTATCGATATTAAGATTATTAGGAGTTATATTGTTAAGGTAAAAGAGGATAATATTTTTTTAGTTTGAAAATTTTGAGGGGAGCCCCTTCCCGTTTTTTGTTCATTCATTTTTACATTTAAGAATGTTCTTCATTGTGGTGGTCCTTAAACCAGCCCCCCAATTTCTATCTTCGACCACACCGATAAGTAGTTTCTTCTTCTAATTTGAAAATTTGTAAACCCTTCATTTCACCAGCCTTCCACTATTAAATATAAAATATTTAGTATTAATTTGGTTATCTAGAGTGTTTTCTTTACATTCCTGGCCAATTTAATTTTCTATATTCCCTTACATATTTTTTATACATCTTCCGGAACTACATTTTGAAATTTAAAATGTTCAGTACATTTTTGTTTATTTGTAATAGTCCCTAAGCCCACTTGCTAATTTTCAGTTCTCTACCACACATAGACGTAGTTTTTGTAACTGTTTTGTAAATTCTGACCCCCTCCCCAATCCCAGTCATTTCTCCAATTCGTTCTATTTTCATTTTGTTATCTGGAGAAATCCTTCTATCTGCTTGTAAAATTTAAGTTTTCTACCACACTTAAAATAAACTGTCTCAAATAAATTTGGAAATTTTAAGTCCCTTTACCCCTTCACTCCACTTGTCAAATTAAAACTTAGAAATTTCAAGTGTTAAAGCTTGTTTGGCTATCTAGTGTTTACTTCTGTCTGACAAATTAAAATTTTCTATCACACTAAAAAGTTATTTTTTATAAACCTCACCCACTCACAATATTTCCTGGAGTATTATTTTATATTTGTCAGACTTTTATTTTTATTTGTATTGGTATCTTTCTTTACTTTCATGCCGAATTTCAGTTTTTTACAACATTTATTAGAAGTTGTAGTTTTGAAAATTTTTGAACCCACCTCCACACAAACACTTTTTCGAAATTATTCTGAGAAATTTTAAATTCTAAGATTAATTTGGCTATCTGGAATTTTTCCTTACCTCTTTGGCAAAATATTATTTTTGCCTAATTTAAAAAGTATTTTCTAAATATAGCTTATACCCCTTCATTTCCCACTTCCATTACAATAATTTTAAATGTTCAAGTTTTTATGTATATTTGGAGTGTTCTCCCTATCTGCTTAAATAATTTCAGTCTCTACCACACATAGAAATAGGTTAAACTGTTAATGAATTCTTTTTGGAAATGTTTATTCCTGTCCCCCCGTAACCCTGCCAGATTTTCAACTCACACTTATTTTTTAAATGTTATTTAATTGGATATATTTAGGGTTCCTTTATTTGCGTTTGCCATCCATCCATCCCATTTATCGTTCATCTCACATAATTGTGTGTGTGGTTGGTCAAGTGAATGGTGATGAACGGAGAATAGTATAATCTGGTCAAGACTCGTATGTACTGGCAACAAATCACAAGTCAACCTTTGTAAATATCGATATGCCTATTCTAGATCTGGTTGTGTAATTTCAGTCGTCCTGTTAAGTTAGTTTTTAAGTAAAGTGCTGTATAAACTAGGTATTTTTTGTATTCCATCTCGTCTGACTATTAAACTGGTAAGTATCTAGATATCATAGCTAGGTGTGTAATGATAGTAAATTGTTCTAGATTAAGTTAGTTTGTAGATCGAGTGTGAACATAATTTGTGTCAATGTCAAATATTTCAATATAATAATTAATCCAGTCTACTTTACCGACTTTAAGAGACTTTATTATCTAACCTAAATAGCAAGAGGAAAAGGGTTTGTATGAAGAAAATTCAAAAACATTTGCCTAAAAAGATGATGGTAAATGTCACTGAAAATAAACTTTGATCTACCGGAATTTGATCTGATCACGTATTCCAGATTAAAGAGCATTCCTACTAGTACCAAACTTGTGGCCACGGGGAATAAGGCGTCTGTAACTTCAAAATTTAGGTAAGCCAAGATTCACCCATTATTATTCAAATAACATTAATGTAGACAAACCAAGAGATATTTGTATTTTTATTTTAATATTGTAGCCTCTTAAAACGACTCCTAGGGGGAGCTGAGTAGTATAGATCCGACTTGAGCCGGTGAACTTGAGTACTACTCAAACTTTATCACAGTCTCAATATCGCATTGGAATTATGATGTCTTAAGTTGGTGACGTATGGGCGTAACGTCACATGAGAGTGACTTCTGATTATGACATCTATTAATTGAATAAATCAAGTTTGAATGTTGTTTTTTACTCTTCCATTATGCTGAGGTGGGTACATCTCGACTAAAATACTGTTTGTTATGTAACGAATATTTTTTATTAATAATGTGACTAATGTACTTTATATTGATAGAAATGAATTAATGTTGAAACGGGTAGTGTACCAAACGCACGAAACTCCATATGCCCCAATGCTGTGGTTGTCATGTTTATTAATGACACATTCGGTAAACAGAGAGTAGGAAACCATTTAAGTAAATAAAACTCCGCTGGTTTGTGTTTGAGCCTGAGAACACGTGACCACTTTCATGGTTACATTGCTTAGTCTTTTATCTACCTATGTTAAGCTATTAATAGATCAAAGATATAATCAATCTTATCTCTGATAGTTATTTATAAAACAAACAGATAAAACAAAGATA
The DNA here is from genome assembly GCA_033556935.1 of Timema podura. NCBI lineage: Eukaryota > Metazoa > Arthropoda > Insecta > Phasmatodea > Timematidae > Timema > Timema podura. Next base: position 9,385,145 of record JAVRXN010000008.1, on the reverse strand, counting down.
TTTGTGGAAAATATTGTATTTAACCTGTATCATTGTTTATCCTTAAAGATAACAAAATTATCTTGAAGCTCTGTGACTTGAATGAGGTGTAGAACGCTATTATGAGAGCAGTGAGGTAATTAAAACTTTGACTTATGAAATTTATTGGATTAAACGAATCAATAGTATCGTCAAAGTTATTTAAATCGGCGTCAATGTACCCATTTTCGGATTCGCTCTTTAAATAAAGGTGGAATTTCTTTGGCAGTGGCCAAAAGCATTGCAGCACCCTGGCACCCTTTTCGTACTTGTGTCACAATGTAACGCAAAATTATCATCTAAGGAGAAAACTTTATATCTTCAATCTTGTGGGAGTTTATAATGGTGCTAGGTATTTTATTACTTTCCCGTCAATAAAATCACATCCGAAACAGAACAAATAAATGTTTAATTTATCCAACGCGGGTCACTTCCGGGATCCACTCGCTCATTCAGGTCAGCAATCGCCAACTAGAATAACTGGCCAGGCTGACGCTGTCTTTGCCAATTTGCAGGGTTCAATGTTGCCAGGAAATACCCTATAAGCTTTGAGAATCAGTGAGTGAGTACTAATATAAGCGTTTTTAAGTTCTATCTCTCACAAACTACTACATTGGCAAGATAACTAAAGTAGTTTGTCTTAACAGTTTTCTAAATTGCTATGTTCCTACCATTATTTGGAACCTAATTATATGGGAGTGGGGGTTGGGATATGTGGCCTAATAGTAATGTGTTAAAGGTGTCCGATAGTGTCGACGCCATGTTGCTGGAGGACTTGGCTGGTAAGCTAGCGTGTATCTATATAATTTGCCAGAAAACCAAGCCAATGTTGTCATGCAACCTGTTGTGTAGATAGTTTATTTACTCTCGTCAATTATTTAACAGTTGCATGACCGAGTCCTGGAACAAAATGTGCCCTAGATAAACGCAATATGATAATATAGCTTAGTTCTTTTAGAGAGTCATAACTGTACTGACTTGTTTTTATCTGTGCTCTGTTCATTCTATTTCAATTTTAAGCTAAATAAGACTAAGTATTTTAAAATACTTTATGCGATCTCATTAATTACTCTTGAAAAGGGGGAAAAAAGACAAAACAGATTTAGTGTAAAATTAAGCGTATTGTTATTTAAATTTAGAAATGAAAATTAAATCCTTAGTGACATATATTTATATTTTAATATACCATATATGTGGTGGAAAATATCATCTAGATAACTTTATGTCACACAACGACTATACTGACAGATTGGAAGAAATTGTTAAACTCATATTTGAATTGAATCAGAATAACGTTGCATGTCCAATGGCTGTTGTCCTCTTACAAGATAACTACTCTCATTTCTCAAACGAGCTATTATTAAAAATTCACGACACATCTAACTTGTCTATATTACAAATTAATATGTACGAACAAGATATTTTGAATTTTGAAGATATGTTTCCAGAAAAAATTATTCTCGAAGGCATCATAGGGGTGCCGAGAATGATAATTTGGTTTGTTGAAAAAATTGATAAATATTTTTGGAAGCTTTTAGCTAGTTTCACGTCTACTTTTCTCGGTAATCCAAGAACACCATTTTTTTTTGTATTTACTACACAAGATTTTAATGAAATAAACATTTTTAAGAAAGAATGTCATAAGACGTGGGATGAATACCATCTTTTGAATGTTGTGGCTATTTTTCTGCGTACACCTCATGTATCAAATAATAAAATTGCATCACATATTTCACAACAAAGTACTACAATTGCATTGCTATACAACCAATTTAAAAACGACTCTTTCAAGGAACTGTCACAAACTTCAACCCGTGAATATTTCAATATTTTTTCAGAAAAACTTGTCAATATACATGGATACAATTTAAAACTTACAGAAGGAAGACCATTGTACGGTTTAAGGTCAGGAAGGCTCAAGGCTGAATCGAACGGTTTGAAAACTTTCATAGAAAACATGAATGGAAAAGTTAAAATTCTTGCTTTACACAAAACGGACGAAATTAATATTTCAGTTGGGGAGACTATCAAAACTACCATAAATGAAATAGCAGACATTTATGGAGATATATTCATTAAACATCCAAGAAATCTATTCACATCAAGTTTTGCTTTAAAACAAAGCTGTATGGCATTTTTAGTGCCTAAAGCTCTGCGTGTTCCACAATATATGAATGTAATTTTACCTTTCACATCTAGCTCTTGGGCACTTGTGTTTGGAAGTATACCAATTTTGACTATATTTTGGAAAATATTTAGGCGAGATTCAATATTTGAATTAAAAACCGCCTTGGAAACTGTTAGAATATTTTTGAGTGGCAGCACCAATTTTACAGTTATTTCGTCAATCCAGAAATTCTACCTGGGTATGTGCTTGTTGTTAAGTCTAGTCGTTATGAATGCATATCAAGGTTCTTTGACTAGTTATTTAACAACCCCTCATTATTATCATGATATCGATACATTTGATGAAATAGTTGAATCAAATTTGATGTTGTGTACACAAAAAATGGAAGTTTCAAAAGAAATTATGGACATATTACTTGAGGGTGATAGTGACAATCTTGTAGCCAAAACTTTGATTTCAAGGGGTATGTTTATAGATAATATAAAAGAAACACTAGACAAAATTGCCTTTAACAGATCCATTATTTACGTTGATGCTGTAGAAATAATCAATTTGTATGTTCTACTAGGCGACTACTATAAAGACGGTTATCCTCTTCTACATATCACGAAGGACTGTGGACAATTTATGAGGATAGCTTTTCAATTTCCATTCGTTTCACCCTTTCATGACAAGTTTGATATTCATTTGGGAAGGCTATTTGAATCAGGAATATCAGACCAATGGATTCACGAGGACGAATACGAATTGATAATTACAACCATTAATAAGAGAATACTAACCGGATTGAAGCCTCTGGGACTAGCTCATGTTCAGACCTCCTTCTTCATTCTTCTTGGTGGGTTAACTTTGAGCACCATTTCTTTAATCATTGAGATTTTAGTTGACACTCGTGGACATTATTTATTTTTAGATCAGTCAATAAATATATATTAGGTATAATTATAGTTATATATCGTCATGTATTTAATTAAATAATTTCTTTAATAAACAGTTATTTCTCATTTAACACAAATTTGTATATAACAGTATATAACATACTCTCTACTTAACAATAAAACCGATATTTGATTAACTTTTGTAATTTATTTTTGTAGCCTTTCAATGAACGGGTGCTCCGTGACGAGGAGTTTGACCTGGAGTTAATTGTCAGAAAACATGGCTGAATTCCATCACAGTGTTTGTTTACCTATTTGTTATGGCTTAATCTAATCACGAGATATGAGTGAATGAAACGTTTTATCAGCCATGTTATTACAAGGACATTAATAATGTATGCAACCGAAATGTTTTGTGAGAAAGACAAAAAATTGTATGTCGTTAAAACTGACTTAAGTATCCTGCGGCTTATAATTCCCAAAATGGGAGCGTCACATATTGATGTATCAAAAGGCTAATTAAAAGGGTTATATTAAATATTTGGGAATGCACTATTATTTTTAATCTGGACGCGAGTGGAGAGAAGTGAGACGGATGCACTTAGAAAAGATTTAAGATTTTGATGACATTAAGATTCATATAGGTCTATAACAAAGATCCGCAAAAATGTAGTCGGCAAATGAGCTCCCTGATTTCCTACACAGTTTCCTCGATCTAAACAAGAGGGAATTGTATACTGAAGGACAGCATCGTGTTTTGACGGTGAAGAGCAGTGGTTGTATTTACAAAGCGATGAAGCTTAGAAGTGTTCTTTGTACCCTTTCTTTTGTATTTATATGTTGTGTAGTCAAGAAAGGAAAGATTTCCATCCTTGCGACTTTTCCTCGTTCACTCCTTCCATGCCGTTGTTTGTGGAAGGTAATTTTCCTTTTTGTATTCCTAAATTTTAACACTACGAGGGTTCTAACTCTTTTAGATTTATAAAATAGAGTGTTACTGATTTGTTTATTTCCCTAAATCTGGCCTAGGACTTGTTTACAAATTATTATTTTGTATCAATCAGAGTAGTGTAATTTCTAATATGTAACGCTTCTTTATTTTAGCTTGTTTTAGTGTAGATCTAAATTCACATTTTTAGACAGAGATTGGAAAATTCCTTCAATAAGTGGGATTGTGTTTTATTTTATTTTATTAGATGATTGCCACCATTGTAGGAAAGTGACATTTTTTTGCGGATTTACTAGATCATAGTTTTTTTAAATCTAATTTTGTATTTTCTAAGATGTCATTATTGTGGGAAGTTTTTGTAAATTAAGTCTTATATATATTTGGTTGGTGTCTACCTGCTGTCCAAGTTTTTTGGAAATAAAGTAAACTACCCCACTTTTATAACTTTATGATAGAGTATTAATTAAATTCATGGTGACTTATTATTAGTCGTTCCTTTCAATTAATTAATATCATAGCTCTACTTACTAAATCACCATGAATTTAATTAATATTATTACTGCTTCCAAAGCTACCAACTACTTTCAGTATCTTAATACTAAAGTCAAATTGAAACTTATTCTTAGGCATTCCTTTCAATTAATTAATTTATAATAGATATATAGAACTGGGAAAATTTTATATTTTAATTTATTTATGTGACTGAACGCATAGTTGTAGAGTTGTTTTACTCTTAATGATACATATTTTTAGGTTGTTTGTAATGAAGTATCAGTCTTAACTAATTAGTAATCAACCTTCTAAATGTATATACTAACAATGGTAAAAGTAAAAATTGTTATAATTTAAATTTATTTGTGTGTCTGCGTGAACAGAGTTTGCATTATTTTTCTCACTTTATTCCTATATTTATAAAAAATCACACAATGCTTATGACATCTAAAAGTTAAAATTAACAAGTGACTTCAACTAGTATAGAGGACTATTAATTAATTTTATTTGTTCTTAGAGTGGTTGTGTTTTTAATATGTTATGTGTTGAAATAAGGTATGGTGTCAGAGACATAAACTTCCCGTTGGATAGTGCCTGAAGAAAACTCTAATTTGAGAATCGTCTAAAATACCAAAAGCGTTGGGTGTTATTTTTTGTTTGTTTATTTTTTTTATAGTGAAAAGCCATTGACCCAAGATAAAACGGAATAAGGTCGAGTTGCAACTTGCACGGTGGTGAGTCAACCACCACAGAGACAAATGAGGGGCATACGGTACTGGTGACGAGTTTGGCTGCAACACTTGGTAAGCAACCTTCGGGGCCAGTGAAGGGACTGGTAGGGGAAAGTATGGCGGCGACAAAATCCTATACTCAGCTTTCAATTCATGCCTAGCTTTCGTTTGGAGAGGAATATTCCCTCGGAACAATACAATTCCTCATCGACCCATGCCAATTAGGGCGAAAAATAAACATCATCCTCAACTAACGCACGTATGGTATTCAAACCAAAATCAAAAGAGATCAACGCTCACAATAATCAAAATCAAAAAGGACAAACCCCACAAAAATACAACAGTATGATTACGTGCTAGGTGACGTAAAAATAAAGAGTAAGGACGTGTGATGTCAGTTTCCTGCCATGGCCTGATCACTACTGACACAATCAAGTTAAATTGATCGTTGAATTCAGCCGGTGGTTTCCATCAGGGAACTTGACTGTATGATCGATTATGACGGTGACGTAATTGAACTAGCACTGTGACATATCTCCACTGTGCTCTTTTTAACTTTTATTTCTCATGGCGGAATTCAGCCATTTCCTAATAGAATAATGTGGTTTATATTAAACACTATTTATATTTTGAGAATTTATAGCACTTTGTGAGAGATGAAGATACTCTTATTATTAATACTAGCATCGCGTCCTACTACCCGTTCTTGTTATACGCAATGAAGATACAAAAATAATTTAGAGTGTTTTATATTGAACGGTGTTTATTACTATTTTTATTATATATTATTATTATTATTATTATTATTTGGTTGGAAATTTGTAAAAAAAAATTGTTTGAAAAATTATTCTCGTAAAACCTAGAAATTACTGGCAAGATTATAACGAATCCTTTATTTATTACAAACGAGTTTGTCTCCTGTTCTCATTCCATGTGTAGTTCTACCCTACCTGTCTTACCCCGACCCGTTATTTAAATTAGCGTGCCGGGTGACCTGTTGGTCTAGGGGTAAGGTGTCTGACTTCTGTGCTAGGGGTTCGGGGTTCAATCCTCGGTCCCGGCACAGATTTATCTGATTGCCAAACCCTTCCTTCACCTCTGACAAGATATGTATTAATCACAACTTGTGAATGTGAGGAATGCCAGGCCTCCACCGTGGTTCGGATTCAACGTTAAACTGTAGGTCCTTCATTTCATCTCACAATCACCCTACCATTGCACATTAGCGTAAGTGCGTATAACCCGAACGGGTAGTAAGACGCGGTGCTAATAATAATAATAATAAATTAGCGTGCCCTTGTATTCATACAACATTACACCCTTGAATGTTTTTACTGCTATCAAAAAGTTGAGTTCTTCTAGATGTGCCAGGACAGATGGAATTCCAAGCTTTAATGTAAAAGGCTGTGCCATCATTCTCAATCTATTGTTAGCCGATAGCTCTTAACATAAGCCTATCGAACGTAACTTTTCTCCTAATATGGAAACAATTTGTTGTCCTAACTGTTTTAAAAAAGGAACAAAAATAAATGTTTGTAATTTATAAACCTACTTCTTTCTTAAATACTTTTCCTAAAGTATTAGAAATAAATAATTCTGAGGCATGTTGCTCCTCAATTCTTACTTCAGACCAGGTTGATTTTTTTATTATTTGACTACTATTCGACCACTATTTGACTACTATTCTCTTTGAAACTATGCAATCTTAACCTATTTCACTCATATGAAAATTGGTTGAACGGCTATTTGCATAGTAGAGCATTTGCTATTAAAGTAAATTAGGATACCTCCAACATATTTTTAGACCCTTTCTGTAGATCGTAAAGTTTTAATTTAGCTCTCTTTCTCTTTAACGTGTTTATTGATGACATTGGTTAATACTTAAACTCATATAGTTTTTTTACTCTTGGTGGATGATGTAAAACTATTTACCCACTTCCATAGCCATATGGTCTAAGGCACTACTATCACAGTAGACTAGACTATTGATGACGGGGAGATCAAGTTTATATACCTGGTCGATTTTAACGGTGTTTTTTCCAAAATGGTTTTCCACTCTCCTTCCACGGAAATGTGATTACACTTCCTATCAATATAACCTTCCTGATACCTAAAACCACTAGCGTAATTAGTATATAAACCTATATCCCGAACAGGTAGTAAGTGCTAAAAAAATATTTAAGACTATCAAATCAATTTTATATTGTATAGCTTTATAAAACAACATAAATTATATTGTACAGTTATCTCTTGAAAATGGAATGTCTATTTAATAAGTCTAAGATCAACTCCATATATGATTTCGAGGAAAAATAATCTTGTATTTTTTGCTTATAAATTGGTCAGTAAAAACATAATATGTTCTCTTTATATAAATGATCTAGGGGTTCTCCTGGACAACAAACTCTAGTTCCACTATCATGTTGACAATATACTATCTCAATCATCGAAATTACTTGGACATGTAAAATTTATTACCTCTTCATTTAAGAAATGTGGATATATTTTATATCTGTACTATGCATTGGTTAGATCTAAGCTATAATATTCACGTTTTGCTTGGAATTCTATTACCTCTGACAATCATATTGGAAAATGTTCAATATTAATTTACTGCTGCTTGCTATAAATTCTTCACTATTTGTATTTATTAAACATGTTGTACCTTTAACATTTAAATTTGCATTATTTTGGGTATATCATTACTTAGCTACTCTAAGATTGTTTATTCAATCATCTTACATATTTATAATTACATGCCTTGCGTTGTGTTATTTTCAGTGCTGGCCTGTTATAGGTCTTGTGACTGTTGGCCAGCATTTGTAATAAAGGAAATAAAAATTAATCGAAGAGTGTAAATTACTTTTTAATTTGAATAGTGTTTAAAAAAAAGTTAAACCTCAACGAAACATATATGAATTCTATTGGTAGGTGTATAAGTATATTGTTCACCACTCTCCTTTCATTCAAATGCGGGAACAATTACTCTAATTGAATCCTTACTAATTCCTAACCCATTACTGTAATTAGTATATAGTCGTATAAGCCGAACAGTTAGTAATATGAAGTTTAAAATATCTTTGGAACAATTAAATAAATTAGATCAGCCATTATGCTTTGCTGGTACTAAGACTTCTATTCTTTATGTAGTATTTGTGTCTCTAATTCTCTTACTTAGAGCCATAATTCTGATCATCTTAATATGTTGGCATAATTATTGAAATGTTTCTAGACAACCTTGTAAAGAAAAACAACATACTTATTTTTAACGAGCATTAATTAATATTGATTGTTGTACTCTGATAATAATATATTGTGGTTCACTGTATTTAAATAGCTAAATTTAAAGAAATATTCTTTACATTTTCAAATTTTTATTTTATAAATTATATAGAATACATTGTTTTATAGATTTTTTATAAGATTTCCAAACTGCCTATTTGAAGGTTTTATCTTACTCCTCTTTAAGAAATTCAATTATTAACTTTTTTACTTTTATACTTCTTTCTCTTTTTTATACTTTATATTTTCTTTCTCACATAATTGCTTGTTAAGTCCGGTGGATGGACTGACCCGTAAGATTCGAGAGGATCGCCAACCTTTACATGTAGTACCTCATTTGGTGTCATCAGTGTGATTAAAAATATCCGGAAGCTTTAAATATCGGATTAGTACTATATCAAGGAGTTTTTGAATCTCCCAATTATTTTGACTTTACATATGATGCCACTGGAATGTATTTTTTCGAATTGGAGTAAATCAGTATACCAGCAAATTTTAAATTAATATTATTTCTTAAATGGCACATATAGTCCTTGTTTTAAAGTACACAATTTTTGTTCATGATAAACTATATATTTTCATTTTTATAATTGATATATTTTATAAAATAATATATATTTATTTCGTTAGTCTAAATCTGAAATTACCATCGGTTATTGAAATTTAATATTAATTATGAAATATTTAAAAAATCATTTAAATTGTTAATGTTTCCGTCATATAATCTTTTATTTTCATTTACATATTTTAATTAGTTAAAATTATAAAATGTGTCATATTCTAGTATAATCGTCTTTCTAAAATTTAAAAGGATTTTTGCGTCAACTTGGTTGAAATTACTCAACCCTGCTCAAGGTATTTGTGACAACTTGAATAATCCCTTTCATTCACACAGCTTCAAATTTTCCAGTACCGCTAGCTAAAAACTAATTAATCAATAAATCTGATTAGAAGGGGGTTTTGAAATATTATAATTATGTAATTTTTTATTTTTAAGGTGGAAATAGAACCCACTTGGTGTACATACGTCATCGTGAGGCTTGGATTCATGCTTTATACTATCTGTGGTTGATGAAAATATTATATTTTTAATAGATAATGACCCACTTCGGTGGACGTATGGCTTAAGGCACTACTCTTGCAATAGCTTAGACTTCCGAGTAAAATGGGGTTCGATCCTGATTGGGTGTACTGAGGGTGTATTTTTCTTTTAAATAGTTTTCCACTCTTCCTCCACACAAATACGGGTATATTTCCTCTAAGTTTAACCTTCCTAATCCCTAACATATTAGTGTGTTTATTATATAGGTGTATAAATCGAAATGGTAGTAAGACGCAATGATAACATATTTTTTTTAATGTTAGTGTAAAATTGTTTCATCCTGTTCAGTTATTGTTGAATATAATTTATACTAAAAGAACACTCTAGCAAGTAGACACAAATATGTAATTCTAAGTGTAGCAGTAATTTGAAAATTAGTTCAATATCTCACCACTAGAAAGCATTACAACGATACTATGACTGAGAGTCACAATATCTACTATTAATTCTTTCTTTCAAGGTCACCCCTGCAGAGTATTATTATATATTTTAGGACCGACCCGGCGGCTCGATCGACCGGAATCATCTCTTAGTTTCTTTTTTCTATGTTTCTTCCCCATTGTTTCCGTCCTTGTGTCGTCGTTCTTTGTATATGTACCGGGTATTAACAAGGTCAAACCGACCCATTATGTGCGGCGGGGTGGGTTTTTAAATTTTCCCTCCCCTAACCCAAAGACCACATCATTCAGCCCGCCAGGGCGCCATAGTTTTTCTGTATGTTAAAATTGTTCAATGTACTTTTGTTTTCGAGAGCCCTACGGGGCTGGTGTTAACTGTTTTGTAACCATATGTTTCCTGTAATTTTTTTCATGTATATATTTTGATGTTATATAAATAAAAACGCTAAAAATGCAAATGCAAATGCCAACTGTACGATCTGGATACTACTTTTGATATAATTTCACAACCTGTACAATCCAATTTTAGGATATTTTCTAGAAGTAGTATCCTGTGGCCCTGTTATAAAATAACCAATTTTACATCAATTCTTATTTTTTTATAAAAATTGGTGGATTTATCAATATAATGTAAGAAAGTAGTATCCCACCGGTAAAAATACAATCTATTTCAGGTCCATGTACTATCGCTAGAAACTATAGAGTTGGAAACACTGCTAATGGCCTACCATACAAGATTATTGTTCTTACATTGAAACTATGGAAATATAATTTATTTACGGATTGTTTGACATTAGTAACTTTCAGCTAAAGTTTGCAATAAATAGCACTCTGCTATCTGTCACCTACACTCCTAAAATAGATGGGGTATATATATAGGTTTATTTTTTCACTTTCTACACATGCACATCGCTTGATTCGTAACAGTTTGTGCCGTATTTGAATGTTACGAAGCACGCAAAGTTATGAGTATCCATGAAAATCAACCTTCTCAATATAACGGTTTAGTAATGTCTTTATTGCGTTTATTCCTAGCTGGTAGTGTCATGATGATTATCTAATTTTCATAATTTATTCACGTATTTTTCAAGGGTTCCATGTTATACAATACAGAAAATCTATTATAACCATTAATCATTTTTAAAATATAAATAAATATATTAATGATGTTGGAACCACTTCAGTGGCTGCATGGTCCAAGGTGCTATTCTCGCAGTTGACTAGACGGCCGATTATGGGGAGATCAAGGTTCGTATCTCGGTCGGGTGTGAACTATTAAGTGTGGTTTCCTCCAAAATGGTTTTACACAATCCTCAAACGCAACACAATAAATAAATAAATTAAATGACTGCTCCATCAAATATTTATTGCTGGTTCTCACTATTTAAAAATTGCAAGAAACTTTATTGCTATGGAGGAAGAAGTCTGGGATTGAATCCCTGCAGTAGCAAGGCGTGACCATTTTAAAAGTGTTACTAGATATCTATATTTATATAAATGGTATTAGCATCAAGCTAAAAGAATATTTCATTTTCTACATTAATATATTCTTCTTTAATAAAAGTTTATATTTTAAATTTTGTTTTATTTAAAAATGTTCTCCATTTCAATTGATTCCAGAATCGATTGTCTTCCTTTTTCATTTTTGAATGTGGTAATCCTAACTGAAGGTGTTTGTCTAGTTTGCAAGAACGAAACTGTGTAGGCCATTAGTGTGAGTGGAACGTAAGTGGAGTGGATTTTCATACCAAGAACTGTGATTTGTCCAAGAAGTGACGTCAGAACGTGAGTGGAACGTAAGTGCAGTCTCAAACACATTACTCCGGCACTACTGGCCCACTCATATTCTATTTTCACTAATAATTCATTAATACTATTGTGACACTTAAGAACTCACTCACCAGCTTCGGTGGCCGCCTGTTCTAACGCGCTACTCTCGTGTAGGACTAGACTGCCAACAACGGGAGAAACGGGTTTCAATCCCAGTCGGATGCACTAAGGTTATCCTATCTTCTTCCATGCAAATGTAAGTGCACTTCCTTTCAATTAAACCTTCCAATTCTCTAAAACCATTAATGTAATTAGTACATAGGAGTATAACCCAAACGGATAGAAAGATGCGGAGCTAAGAAAAGACCTTACTTACACTACCGTCACACGTAGACACGTTGTTGCATACCGACCCTTCTATTTATTGGTGTTCCACTTTTTCGTAATGCAGATAGGGGTACATTTCTTTTAAATTTTACCTTCTTAATATTTTCTTATTATTTTATTTAGCACCGCATCTTACTACACTTTCGGTTATACGTTTATGTACTAATTACGCTAATGAATTAGGAATTGGGAATGGTTAATTCAGAGGAAATGAACCCTCATTTGCTTGAAGGGAGAGTGGAAAACTTTTAAGGTAAAATCACCCCAGTTCACCAGATCAAGATTCAAACCTCGATCTCTCCGTCCTGGGCAGCCTAGCTCAACACAAATCTAGCGCGCTAGCTAACTACTCCATTGAGGTGGGTTCCTAAAGTTAACACATTAGAGTCAATATTCTGATAGCCCAGATAGTAAGTAAAATTAGGTGCACACAAAAAAAAAATGATTGTATATTTTTAAATGCTAAAATTGAAAGCGATGTTAATTGGAAATAATACACATTGTTTGTAGGTTAGCATTTTGTTTACTTTAAAGCTATAAATAATACTTTGTAAACAATAGGCCTATTCTGGCGGGAGCGAACTATGTATGGTGCTTTTTGGATTTAGATAATAATATAATATTGATATTTCTTTAGGTCAATACTTTGTACATGACTAAACGTTTACATAAGTTTACATAAGCGTTTTTAATTCTATCTCTCACAAACTACTACATTGGCAAGATAACTAAAGTAGTTTGTCTTAACAGTTTTCTAAATTGCTACGTTCCTACCATTATTTGGAACCCACTTATATTGGAGTGGGGGTTGGGATATGTGGCCTAATAGTAACGTGTTAAAGGTGTCCTATAGTGTCGACGTCATGTTCCTGGAGGACATGGCTGGTAAGCTAGCGTGTATCTATCTACTTTGCCAGAAAACCGAGCCAATGTTGTCATGCAACCCGTTGTGTAGATATTAAATTTCCTTTCGTCAATTATTTAACAGTGGCATGACCGAGTCCTGGAACCAAATCTGCCCTAGATAAATTCAATATATAATAAAGCTTAGTTCTTATAAAGATACATAACTGTACTGACTTGTTTCTATTTGTGCTTTGTTCATTCTCTTTCAATTTAAAGCTAAATAAGACTAAGTATTTTAAAATACTCTATGCGATCAAATTAATACCTCTTGAAAAAGGGGAAATAAAAGACATAACAGATTTAGTGTAAAATTATGTATATTGTTATTTAAATTTAGAAATGAAAATTAAATCTTTAGTTATATATATTTATATTCTAATATATCATATGTGTGCTGGAAGAAATCATCTAGATAACTTCATGCCACACAACGGCTATACTGACAGATTGGAAGAAATTGTTAAACTCATATTTGAATTGAATCAGAATAACGTTGCATGTCCAATGGCGTTGTCCTCTTACAAGATAGCTGCTCTCATTTCTCAAACGAGCTATTATTAAAAATTCACGTCACATCTAACTTGTCTATATTACAAATTCATATGTACGAACAAGATATTTTGAATTTTGAAGAGATGTTTCCAGAAAAAGTTATTCTCGAAGGCATCATAGGGGTACCAAGAATGATAATTTGGTTTGTTGAAAAAATTGATAAATATTTTTGGAAGCTTTTAGCTAGTTTCACGTCTACTTTTCTCGGTAATCCAAGAACACCATTTATTTTTGTATTTACTACACAAGATTTTAATGAAATAAACATTTTTAAGAAAGAATGTCATAAGACATGGGATGAATACCATCTTTTGAATGTTGTGGCTATTCTTCTGCGTACACCTCATGTATCAAATAATAAAATTGCATCACATATTTCACAACAAAGTACTACAATTGCATTGCTATACAACCAATTTAAAAACGACTCTTTCAAGGAACTGTCACAAACTTCAACCCGTGAATATTTCAATATTTTTTCAGAAAAACTTGTCAATATACATGGATACAAAGTAAAACTTACAGAAGGAAGACCATTGTACGGTTTAAGGTTAGGAAGGCTCAAGGCTGAAACGAGCACTTGGAAAACTTTCATAGAAAACATGAATGGAAAAGTTAAAATTCTTGCTAAGCACAAAACTAACAAAATTAATATTTCATATGGGGAGACTATCAAAACTACCATAAGTGAAAAACCAGAAATTTATGGAGATGTATTCATGAAACATCCAAGAAATCTATTCACATCAAGTTTTGCTTTTAAACAGAGCTGTATGGCATTTTTAGTGCCTAAAGCTCTGCGTGTTCCACAATATATGAATGTAATTTTACCTTTCACATCTAGCTCTTGGGCACTTGTGTTTGGAAGTATACCAATTTTGACTATATTTTGGAAAATATTAAGGAGAGATTCTATATTTGAGTTAAAAACCACCTTGGAAACTGTTAGAATATTTTTGAGTGGCAGCACCAATTTTACAGTTATTTCGTCAATCCAGAAATTCTACCTGGGTATGTGCTTGTTGTTAAGTCTAGTCGTTATGAATGCATATCAAGGTTCTTTGACTAGTTACTTAACAACCCCTCATTACTATCATGATATCGATACATTTGATGAAATAGTTGAATCAAATTTGATGTTGTCTACACAAAAAATGGAAGTTTCAACAGAAATTATGGACATATTACTTGAGGGTGATAGTGACAATCTTGTAGCCAAAACTTTGATTTCAAGGGGTGTGTTTATAGATAATATAAAAGAAACACTAGACAAAATTGCCTTTAACAGATCCATTATCTACGTTGATGCTCTGGAAATAATCAGTTTGTATGTTCTACTAGGCGACTACTATGAAGATGGTTATCCTCTTCTACATATCACGAAGGACTGTGGACAACTTATGAGGCTATCTTTTCAATTTCCATTCGTTTCACCCTTTCATGACAAGTTTGATATTCATTTGGGAAGGCTATTTGAATCAGGAATTATGAACCAATGGATTCACGAGGACGAATACGAATTGATAATCACAACTATTAATAAGAGAATACTAACCGGATTGAAGCCTCTGGGACTAGCTCATGTTCAGACCTCCTTCTTCATTCTTCTTGGTGGGTTAACTTTGAGCACAATTTCTTTAATCATTGAGATTTTAGTTGACACTCGTGGATATTATTTATTTATAGAACAGGCAATGAAATATATATTAGCCTCAATTATGGTTATATATCGCCATGTATTTAATTGAATAATTTCTTTAATAAACTGTTATTTCTCATTTAACACAAATTTGTATATAATATTTAACATTTTCTATACTTAGCAATGAATCTAATAAATTGTTTTAATTTCTGTGTTAATTTTTGTAGAATATAAAAAAACTGGTTCTCTGTGACGAGGAGTTTTATCTGGAATTTATTGTTATAAAGCTTGGATGAATTCCATCACCATGTTTGTGTACCTATTTGTTATGGCTCAATCTATTTACGAGAAATAGAGTGAATTAAAGGTTTTAGTCAGTTGTTGTTACAAGGACATTAATAACGTATGCAACTGAAATGTTTTGTGAGAAAGGCATAAAACTGTATGTCACTAAAGGATTTAAGTATCCTATCGTTTATACTTTCAAAAATTGGAGCGTCACATATTGGTGTATCAAAAATAGGGTAAGGAAAAGTGTGATATTAAATATTTGGGGGTGGATGCGAGCGGACAGAAGTGAAACTGATGCACTTAGATAATATTTAAGGTTTTGATGACATTAAGATACATATAACAAAGATCCTCAAAAATGTATTCGGCAAAAATCTCCCTGATTTCCTACACAGCTTCCTCGATCTAAACAAGAGGAAATGTAATACTGAAGGACAGCATCGTGTTATTATGGTGAAGAACAGTGGTTGTATTTACAAAGAGATGTGATCTCATGATGAAGCTGAGAATTGTCCTTTGTAACCTTTCTTTTGTGGTTATCTATTGTGTAGTCAAGAAAAGAAAGATTTCTATCTTGTTACTTTTCCTCGTTCACTCCTTCCATGCCGATGTTTGTAGAAGGTAATGTTCCTTTTTATCTTCTTCAATATTAACACTACGATGGTTCTAACTTTTTGAGATTTATAATATAGAGTGTTACTGATTTGTTTATTTCCCTAAACATGCTTAGGACTTGTTTACAAATTATTATTTTGTATCAATAAGGGTAGTGTAATTTCTAATGTCACGCTTCTTTATTTTAGCTTGTTTTAGTGTAGCTCTAAATTCACATTTTTAGGCAGAGATGGTAAAATTCCCTCAGTAAGTGGGATTGTGTGTTTTTTATTTTCTCGGATGATTGCCACCATTGTAGGAAATTGATATTTTATTTGCGGATTTGCTAGGTCATAGTTTTTTTAATCTAATTTTGTATTTTCTAAGATGTCTTTATTGTGTGAAGTTATTTGTAAATTAAGTCTTATATATATTTGGTTGGGTCTAACTGCTGTCTTAGTCTTTTGGAAAAAAGGTAAACTACCTTACTTTTATAACTTTATGATATAGTATTAATTAAATTCATGTTGACTTATTCTTAGGGTTTCCTTTAAAATAATTAATATCCTAAATCTCCTTACTAAATCACCATGAATTTAATTAATATTATTATTGCTTCCAAAGCTACTAAATACTTTCAGTATCTTAATACTAAAGTCAAATTGAAACTTATTCTTAGGCGTTCCTTTCAATTAATTAATTTATGATAGAGATATGGAAAGGGGTCAATATTATAGTTTAAATTTATTTATGTGACTGAACGCATAGTCGTAGAGTTGTTTTACTCTTAATGATACGTATTTTAAGTCGTTTGTAATGAAGTATCAGTCTTAAATAACTAATAATCAACTTCTAAATTTATGTACTAACAATGGTAAAAGTAAAAATTGTTATAATTTAAATTTATTTGTGTGTCTGCGTGAATAGAGTTTGCATTTTTTTCTCACTTTATTCCTAAATTTATAAAAAATCACAAAATGCTTATGACATCTAACAGTTAAAATTAACATATTAATTCATCTAGTATAACTTAATTTTATTTGTTCTTAGAATGGTTGTGCTTTTAATATGTTATTTGTTGAAATAAGGCATGGTGTCAGAGACATCAACTTCCCGTTGGATAGTGACTGAAAGAAACTGTAAATTGAAAATCGTCTTAAATTACCAAATGCGTTGGGTGTTATTTTTTGTTTGTTTAATTTTTTTATAATGAAAAGACATTGACCCAAAATAAAACGGAATAAGTCTGAGTTGCAACTATCACCGTGGTGAGTCAACCACCACAGAGACAAATGAAGGACATACGGTACTGGTGACGAATTTGGCTACGACACTTGGTCAGCTACAACTTGGTCAGGGACAGGTAGGGGAAAGTATGGCGAGGACAAAATCCTATACTCAGCTTTCAATCCATGCCTAGCTTTCGTTTGGAGAGGAATATTCCCTCGGAACAATACAATTCCTCCTCAACCCATGCCCATTAGGGCGAAAAATAAACATCATCCTCAACTAACGCACGTATGGGATTCAAACCAAAATAAATGGGTTCAAGGCCCACAAAAAAAAAATCAATAGAGAAATTTCCACAAATAATACAACAGTATGATTACGTGCTAGGTGACGTAAAAATAAAGAGTAAGGACATGTGACGTCAGTTTCCTGCCATGGCCTGATCACTACTGACACAATCAAGTTAAATTGATGGCTGAATTTAGCCGGTGTTTTCCATCAGGGAACTTGTCTGTATGATCGATTATGACGGTGACGAAATTGAACTAGAGCCGTGACATATCTACACTGTGCTCTTTTTACGTTTTCTTTCTCATGGCGGAACTCAGCCTTTCCCTAATAAAATAATGAGTTTTATATATAACCCTATTTATATTTCTAGAATTTATAGCACTTTGGGGGGGATGAAGATATTCTTAATATTATTACTAGCACTGCGGAATATTAACCATTGTGGTTATCCGCAATGAAAATACTAAAAAAAAATCTTGATTTTTTATATTGAACAGTGTTTATTGTATTATTATTATTATTATTATTATTATTATTATTATTATTATTATTATTATTATCAATTGGTTGGAAATGTGTTAAAATAATTGTTGTAATAAATTATCCTTGTAAAACCTAGAAATGAGTGGTAGGCTATAACGGATCCTTTATTAATTGCAAATGTGTTTATGACCTGCTTTCATCCCATGTACAACTTCGCCCAACATGTCTTACCCCACCCCGTGCTCTTGTATTCATACAACATTACACCCTTTAATATTCTTAATGCTATCAAAAAGTTTAGTTCTTCTTGATGTGCCAGGACAGATTGAATTCCAAGCTTTAAATTGTAAAAGGCTGTGCCATAAATCTCAATCCATTTTTAGCCCATAGCATTTAACATAAGCCTATCTAACGTAACTTTTCTCCTAATATAGAAATAATCTGTTGTCCTTACGGTTTTAAAAAACGGCAAAAATAAATGTTTATAATTTATAGACCTACAAATTACTTAATTACTTTTCCTAAAGTATTTGAAGAAAAATAATTCTGAGGCATGTTGCCACTCAATTCTTACTTCAGACCAGGTTGATTCTATTTATTTTGACCACTATTCGACCACTATTTGACTACTATTCTCTTGAAACTATGCAATCTTGGTCTATCTCACTCAAATGCAAATTGGTTGAACAGCTATTTCCATAGAAAACATTTGCTATTTAATTAAATTCGGATACCTCAAACTTATTTTAACCCTAGCTGTAAATCGTAAGGGTTTAATTTAGCCACTTATTACTCTAATGTGTTCATTGATGACATTGGTTAATACTTAAACTCATATAGCTTTTTACTCTTTGTGGATAATGTAAAACAATTTACCCACTTCCATGGCTATATGGTCTAATGTTCTACTTTACAGTGGACTAAACTATTGATGACGGGGATTTCACAGTTCTAAACCTGGTCGGTTTCAACGGTGGTTTTTCCAAAATTGTTTTCCACTCTCCTTCCACGCAGGTGTGATTACACTTCCTATCAATATAACCTTCCTGATACCTAAAACCACTAACGAAATTAGTATATAAGCTTATATCCCAGCAGGTAGTAAGTGATAAAAAATATTTAAGACTATCAAATAAATTGTAGATTGAATAGCTTTTTAAATCAACATAAATTATATGTTAGAGTTATCTCATGAAAATGGAATGTTTATTAATAAGTCTAATATCAACTCCATATATTTTACTAGGAAAAATATTCTTGTATTTTTTGCTTTTAAATTGGTCAATAAAATCTTAATTTGTTCCCTTCATATTAATGATCTAGGGGTTCCCCTGGACAACAAACTATAGTTCCACTATCATGTTGATCATATACTATCTCAATCATCGAAATTACTTGGACATGTAAAATTTATTACCTCTTCATTTAAGAAATGTGGCTATATTTTATGTCTGTACTATGCATTGGTTAGATCTAAGCTATAATATTCACGTTTTTCTTGGAATTCCATTACCTCTGACAATCATATTGGAAAATGTTCAACATTAATTTACTGATGCTTGCTATAAATTCTACACTAATTGTATTTATTAAACATGTTGTACCTTTAACATATAAATTTGCATTATTGTGATATATATCATTACTTAGTTACTCTAAAATTGTTTATTCAATCATCTTACATATTTATAATTACATGCCTTGCGTTGTGTTATGTTCAGTGCTGGCCAGTTATAGGTCTTGTGACTGTTGGCCAGCATTTATAATAAAGGAAATAAAAATTAATTGAAGAGTGTAAATGACTTTTTATTTGCCTAGTGTATACAAAAAATGTTAAACCTCAACGAAACATATATCGAATTCTATTGGTAGGCGTGTAAGTATATTGTTCACCACTCTCCTTTCATGCAAATGAGGGAGCATTTACTCTAAATGAATACTTCCTTATTCCTAACCCATTACTGTAATTAGTACATAGGCGAATAAGCCGAACAATTAGTAAGTCGAGGTGTTAAAATATCAATGGACCAATTTAATAAATTAGATCAGCCATTATGCTTTGCTGGTACTAAGACTTCTATTCTTTTTGTAGTATTTGTGTCTCTAATTCTCTTACTTAGAGCCATAATTCTGATAATCTTAATATGTTGGCATAATTATTGAAATGTTTCTAGAGATACTTGTAGAAAAAAACAACCTAATTATTTGTAATGAGCGTTAATTAATATTGATTGTTGTACTCTGATAATAATATATTGTGGTTCAATGTATTAAATAGTTAAATTTAAAAAACTATACTCAACATTTTCAAATCCTTTATTTTATTAATTATTTAGAATACATTGTTTTATAGATTTTTTATAAGATTTTCAAACTGCCTATTTGAACGTTTTATCTTACTCCTCTTTAAGAAATTCAATTATTTATTTTATTATTTTATACTTCTTTCTCTTTTTATACTTTATATTTTCTTTCTCACATAATTGCTTGTTAAGTCCGGTGGATGGACTGACCCGTAAGATTCGAGAGGATCGCCAACTTTTACATTTAGTACCTCATTTTGTGTCATCAGTGTGATTAAAAATGTCCGGAAGCTTTAAATATCAGATTAGTACTCTATCAAGGAATTTTTGAATCTCCCAATTATTTTGACTTTACATATGATGCCACTGGAATGTATTTTTTCGAATTGGAGTAAATCAGTTATGAAGGTTGGTGGGCGGGTTGCCTAGCCGTGAGCAGTGGGATGATTTCAAGTGATGAACCGACCACCTTGCTATGGTTAGTGTTGGGGATCTAATGACCTCCCATACACGATTATTGTTCATACAGTGATAATATGCAAATACAATTTATTTCCGAATTGTTTGACATTAGTAACTTCCAGCTAAAGTTTGCAATAAATAGCCTTCTGTCACCTACACTCGTAATGTAGATGGGGTATATATATTTTGGTTGATTTTATCACTTTCTACACATACACATGGCTTGATTCGTAACAGTTGGAACCGTATTTGAATGTTACGAAGCACGCAAAGCTATGACTATCCATGAAAATCAACCTTCTCAATATAACAGTTTAGTAATGTCTTTATTTTGTTTTTTCCTAGCTGGTGGTGTCCTGATGATTATCTAGTTTTCATAATTTATTCACGTATTTTTCAAGGGCTCCACTTTATACAATTCAGCCAATCTATAATTCCAATTAATCATTTTTTAAATATAAATAAATATATTAATGATGTTGGAACCATTTCAGTGGCTGCATGGTCCAAGGTGCTATTCTCGCAGTTGACTAGACTGCCGATTAAGGGGAGATCAAGGTTCGTATCTTGGTAGGGTGTCGACTATTAGGTGTGGTTTCCTCCAAAATGCTTTTACACACTCCTCCCACGCAACACAATAAATAAATTAATTAAATAACTGCTCAATCAAATGATTCATACTGGTGCTCATTATGGGTGTCACTATTTAAAAATTGCAAGAAACTTTATTGCTATGGAGGAAGAAGTCAGGGATTGAATCCCTGCAGTAGCAAGGCGTGACCATTTTAAAAGTGTTACTAGTTATCTATATTTATATAGATGGTATTATCATCAAGCTACAAGAATATTTACCTGTTAACATTAATATATTCTTCTTTAATAAAAGTTTATATTTTAAATTTTGTTTTATTTAAAAATGTTCTCCATTTCAATTGATTCCAGAATAGATTGTCTTCCTTTTTCATTTTTGAATGTGGTAATCCTAACTGAAGGTGTTTGTCTGGTTTGCAAGAACGAAACTGTGTAGGCCATTAGTGTGAGTGGAACGTAAGTGGAGTGGATTTTCATGCCAAGAACTGTGATTTGTCCAAGATGTGACGTCAGAACGTGAGTGGAATGTAAGTGCAGTCTCAAACACATTACTCCGGCACTACTGGCCCACTCATATTCTATTTTCACTACTAATTCAATAATACTATTGTGACACTTAAGAACTCACTCACCCGCTTCGGTGGCAGCCTGTTGTAACGCGCTACTCTCGTGTAGGACTAGACTGCCGAAAACGGGGAGATCGGGTTTCGATACCAGTCGGATGTATTGAGGGTGGTTATCCTAAATGGTTTTTACCAATCTTCTTCCACGCAAATGTGGGTGCATTTCCTCACAACTTAACCTTCGTAATTCCTGAACCATTAATGTAATTAGTACATAGGCGTATACCCCAAACGGGTAGTAGGATGCGGAGCTAAGAAAAAAGACCTCACTCACACTACCGTCACATGTAGACACGTTGTTGCATACCGACCCTTCTATTTATTGGTGTTCCACTTTCTCTTAATGCAGATTGGGGTGCATTTCTTTTAATTTTTACCTTCCTATTTGTTTCTTATTGTTTTTATTTAGCACCGCATCTTACTACACATTCAGTTTATACGTTTATGTACCGATTACGCTAATGGATTAGGAATTGGGAATGTTTAATTCAGAGGAAATGAACCCTCATTTGCTTGAAGGGAGAGTGGAAAACCATTAAGTAAAAATCACCCCAGTTCACCAGATCAAGATTCAAACCTCGATCTCCCCGTCCTCGGCAACCTTGCTCAACACTAATCTAGCGCGTTAGCTAACTACTCCATCGAGGTGGGTTCCTAATAGTTACCACATTAGAGTCAATATACAGATAGCCCAGATAGTAAGTAAAATTAGGTGCACAAAAAAAATACGAGTGTATATTTTTAAATGCTAAAATAGAAATCGATGTTACTTGGAAATAATATACTTTGTTTGTATGTTAGCAATTTGTTTATTTTAAAGCTATAAGTTATACTTTGTAAACAATAGGCCTATTCTGGCGGGAGCGAGCTATGTATGATGTTTTTTGGATTTAGATAATAATATAATATATATATATATATTTCTTTAGGTGAATACTTTGTACATGACTAGACGTTAACATAACTTAACTACCTTCATTTGTTAGGTTGGATTATTTAAAGATAGTGTAGATTGGCTAAGGATAGTTTTTAGGATTAAAAAATGTCTTTAATTTGACAGGAGCTATGAGTTAAAATAAAAATGATCCTACCAGCATTTATCTAAAAAAAAAAAGATGGAAAATCATACCTTAGTGACACCACCCCCAGTGCAAGCGGCCGGAATTTGAGCTCACCAGTTGTCTGACATTAGTACGATCTAGCAAGGATAGCTTTATCGATAATTAAGATTATTAGGAGTTATATTGTTAAAGTAAAAGAGGATAATATTTTTTTAGTTTGAAAATTTTGAGGGGAGCCCGTTCCCGTTTTTTGTTCATTCATTTTTACATTTAAGAATGTTCTTCATTGTGGTGGTCCTTAAACCAGTCCCCCAATTTCTATCTTAGACCACACCGATAAGTAGTTTCTTCTTCTAATCTGAAAATTTGTAAACCCTTCATTTCACCAGCCTCCACTATTAAATATAAAAGATTTAGTATTAATTTGGTTATCCAGAGTGTTTTCTTTACATTCCTGGCCAATTTAATTTTCTATATTCCCTTACATATTTTTATACATTTTCCGGAACTACATTTTGAAATTTAAAATGTTCAGACCTTTTTGTTTATTTGGAATAGTCCCTAAGCCCACTTGCTAAT
Organism: Timema podura; assembly: GCA_033556935.1. Taxonomy (NCBI): domain Eukaryota; kingdom Metazoa; phylum Arthropoda; class Insecta; order Phasmatodea; family Timematidae; genus Timema; species Timema podura. The sequence goes on along the minus strand of JAVRXN010000008.1, from coordinate 9,361,402 downwards.
TTTCAGTTCTCTACCACACATAGACGTAGTTTTTGTAACTGTATTGTAAATTCTGACCCCCCACCCAATCCCAGTCATTTCTCCAATTCGTTCTATTTTCATTTTGTTATCTGGAGAAATCCTTCTATCTGCTGTCAAATTTAAGTTTTCTACTAAACTTAAAATAAATTGTCTCAAATAATTCTGGAAATTTTAAGTCCCTTTACCCACTTGTCAAATTAAAACTTAGAAATTTCAAGTGTTAAAGCTTGTTTGGCTATCTAGTGTTTACTTCTGTCTGAGAAATTAAAATTTTCTATCACACTAAAAAGTTATTTTTTATAAACCTCACCCACTCACAATATTTCCTGGAGTATTATTTTATATTTGTCAGACTTTTATTGTTATTTGTATCTTTCTTTACTTTCATGCCGAATTTCAGTGTTTTACAACATTTATTAGTAGTTGTAGTTTTTAAAATTTTTGAACCCTCCTCCACACAAACACTTTTACGAAATTATTCTGAGAAATTTTAAATTCTAAGATTCATTTGGCTATCTGGAATTTTTCCTTACCTCTTTGGCAAATTATTATGTTTTGCCTAATTTAAAAAGTATTTTCTAACTATAGCTTATACCCCTTCATTTCCCACTTCCATTACAACATTTTAAATGTTCAAGTTTTTATGTTTATTTGGAGTGTTCTCCCTATCTGCTTAAAGAATTCCAGTCTCTACAACACATAGAAATAGGTTAAACTGTTAATGAATTCTTTTTGGAAATGTTTATTCCTTTCCCCCCCGTAACCCTGCCAGATTTTCAACTCACACTTTTAAATTTTAAATGTTATTTAATTGGATATATTTAGGGTTCCTTTATTTGCGTTTGCCATCCATCCATCCCATTTATCGTTCATCTCACATTATTGTGTGTGTGGTTGGTCAAGTGAATAGTGATGAACGGAGAATAGTATAATCTGGTCAAGACTCGTAAGTACTGGCAACAAATCACAAGTCAACCTTTGTAAATATCGATATGCCTATTCTAGATCTGGTTGTGTAATTTCTGTCGTCCTGTTAAGTTAGTTTTTAAATAAAGTGCTGGTATAAACTAGGTATTTTTTGTATTCCAGCTCGTCTGACTATTAAACTGGTAAGTATAAAGATATCATAGCTAGGTGTGTAATGATAGTAAATTGTTCTAGATTAAGTTAGTTTGTAGATCGAGTGTGAACAAAATTTGTGTCAATGTCAAATATTTCAATATAATAATTAATCCAGTCTACTTTACCGACTTTAAGAGACTTTATTATCTAACCTAAATAGCAAGAGGAAAAGGGTTTGAATGAAGAAAATTCAAAAACATTTGCCTAAAAAGATGATAGTAAATGTCACTGAAAATAAGTTTTGATCCACCAGAATTTTTTCTGATCACGTGTTCCAGATTCAAGACAACCATTCCTACTAGTACCCAAACTGGTGGCCACGGGAATAAGGCGTCTGTAACTTCAAAATTTAGGTAAGCCAAGATTCCCCCATTATTATTCTAATAACATTAATGTAGACAAACCAAGAGATATTTGTATTTTTATTTTAATATTGTAGCCTCTTAAAACGATTCGAAGGGGGAGCTGAGTAGTATAGATCCGACTTGAGCCGGTGAACTTGAGTACTACTCATACTTTATCACAGTCTCAATATCGCATTGGAATTATGATGTCTTAAGTTGGTGACGTATGGGCGTAACGTCACATGAGAGTGACTTCTGATTATGACATCTATTAATTGAATAAATCAAGTTTGAATGTTGTTTTTTACTCTTCCATTATGCTGAGGTGGGTACATCTCGACTAAAATACTGTTTGTTATGTAACGAATATTTTTTATTAATAATGTGACTAATGTACTTTATATTGATAGAAATGAATTAATGTTGAAACGGGTAGTGTACCACGCACGAAACTCCATATGCCCCAATGCTGTGGTTGTCATGTTTATTAATGACACATTCGGTAAACAGAGAGTAGGAAACCATTTAAGTAAATAAAACTCCGCTGGATTGTGTTTGAGCCTGAGAACACTTGACCACTTTCATGGTTACATTGCTTAGTCTTTTATCTACCTATGTTAAGCTATTAATAGATCAAAGATATAATCAATCTTATATCTGATAGTTATTTATAAAACAAACAGATAAAACAAAGATATTTGTGGAAAATATTGTATTTAACCTGTATCATTGTTTATCCTTAAAGATAACAAAATTATCTTGAAGCTCTGTGACTTGAATGAGGTGTAGAACGCTATTATGAGAGCAGTGAGGTAATTAAAACTTTGACTTATGAAATTTATTGGATTAAACGAATCAATAGTATCGTCAAAGTTATTTAAATCGGCGTCAATGTACCCATTTTCTGATTCATCTCTTTAACTAAAGGTGGAATTTCTTTGGCAGTGGCCACATGCATTGCAGCACCTTAGACCCATTTTCGTACTAGTGTCAGAATGTAACGCACAATATTTCCTCTAGGGAGAAAACCTTATATCTTCAAGCTTGTGGGAGTTTATAATGGTTCTAGGTATTTTAATACGTTCCCGTCAATAAAATCACATTCCAAACAGAACAAATAAATGTATAATTTATCCAACGCGGGTCTCTTCCGGGGATCCACTCGCCCATTCAGGTCAGCAATCGCCAACAAGAATAACTGGCCAGGCTGACGCTGTCTTTGCCAATTTGCAGGGTTCAATGGTGCCAGGAAATACCCTATAAGCTTTGAGAATCAGTGAGTGAGTACTAATATAAGCGTTTTTAAGTCCTATCTCTCACAAACTACTACATTGGCAAGATAACTAAAGTAGTTTGTCTTAACAGTTTTCTAAATTGCTACGTTCCTACCATTATTTGGTACCTAATTGTATGGGAGTGGGGGTTGAGATATATGGCCTAATAGTAACGTATTAAAGGTGTCCGATAGTGTCGACGCCATGTTGCTGGAGGACATGGCTGGTAAGCTAGCGTGTATCTATCTACTTTGCCAGAAAACCGAGCCAATGTTGTCATGCAACCTGTTGTGTAGATAGTTTATTTACTCTCGTCAATTATTTAACAGTTGCATGACCGAGTCCTGGAACAAAATGTGCCCTAAATAAATTCGATATGATAATAAAGCGTAGTTCTTATAAAGGTACTTAACTGTACTGACTTGTTTCTATTTGTGCTCTGTTCATTCTCTTTCAATTTTAAGCTAAATAAGACTAACTATTTTAAAATACTCTATGCGATCTAATTAATTACTCTTGAAAAGGGGGGAAAAAAGACTAAACAGATTTAGTGTAAAATTAAGTATATTGTTATTTAAATTTAGAAATGAAAATAAAATCCTTAGTGACATATATTTATATTTTAATATATCATATGTGTGCTGGAAGAAATCATCTAGATAACTTTATGTCACACAACGACTATAGTGACAGATTGGAAGAAATTGTTCAACTCATATTTGAATTGAATCAGAATAACGTTGCATGCCCAATGGCTGTTGTCCTCTTACAAGATAGCTGCTCTCATTTCTCAAACGAGCTATTATTAAAAATTCACGACAGATCTAACTTGTCTATATTACAAATTAATATGTACGAACAAGATATTTTGAATTTTGAAGATATGTTTCCAGAAAAAATTATTCTCGAAGGCATCATAGGGGTGCCGAGAATGATAATTTGGTTTGTTGAAAAAATTGATACATATTTTTGGAAGCTTTTAGCTAGTTTCACGTCTACTTTTCTCGGTAATCCAAGAACACCATTTATTTTTGTATTTGCTACACAAGATTTTAATGAAATAAACATTTTTAAGAAAGAATGTCATAAGACATGGGATGAATATCATCTTTTGAATGTTGTGGCTATTTTTTTACATGCACCTCATGTATCAAATAATAAAATTGCATCACATATTTCACAAAAAAGTACTACAATTGCATTGCTTTACAACCAATTTAAAAACGACTCTTTCATGGAACTGTCAAAAACTTCAACCAGTGAATATTTCAATATTTTTTCAAAAAAACTTGTCAATATACATGGATACAAAGTAAAACTTACAGAAGGAAGAAAATTGTACGGTATAAAGTCAGGAAGGCTCAAGGCTGAATCGAACTGTTTGCACACTTTCATAGAAAACATGAATGGAAAAGTTAAAATTCTTGCTAAGCACAAAACTGACAAAATTAATATTTCAGGTGGCAAAACGACCATAAATGAAAAAGCAGACATTTATGGAGATGTGTTCATTAAACATCTAAGAAATCTATTCACATCAACTTATTCTTTAAAACAGAGCTGTATGGCATTTTTAGTGCCTAAAGCTCTGCGTGTTCCACAATATATGAATGTAATTTTACCTTTCACATCTGGCTCTTGGGCACTTGTGTTTGGAAGTATACCAATTTTGACTATATTTTGGAAAATATTTAGGCGAGATTCAATATTTGAATTAAAAACCACCTTGGAAACTGTTAGAATTTTTTTGAGTGGCAGCACCAATTTTACAGTTATTTCGTCGATCCAGAAATTTTACCTGGGTATGTGTTTGTTGTTAAGTCTAGTGGTTATGAATGCATATCAAGGTTCTTTGACTAGTTACTTAACAACCCCTCATTACTATCATGATATTGATACATATGATGAATTAGTTGAATCAAATTTGGTCTTGGCTACACAAGCTATGCCTGTTTCGAGTGAAATTTTGGAAATATTACTTGAGGCTGATAGTAGCAATATTGTAGCCCAAATTTTGATTTCAAGGTCTATGGTTATAGAAAATATAAAAGAAACACTAGACAGAGTTGCCTTCGACAGAACCATGATCTACGTTGATGCTCTGGAAATAATCAGTTTGTATGTTCTACTAGGCGACTACTATAAAGACGGTTATCCTCTTCTACATATCGCGAAGGACTGTGGACAATTTATGAGGCTATCTTTTCAATTTCCTTTCGTTTCACCCTTTCAGAACAAGTTTGATATTCATTTGGGAAGGCTATTTGAATCAGGAATTACAAACCAATGGGTTCGCGAGGACGAATACGAATTTTTAATCACAACCATTAATAATAGAACACTAACCGGATTGAAGCCTCTGGGACTAGCTCATGTTCAGACCTCCTTCTTCATTCTTCTTGGTGGGTTAACTTTGAGCACAATTTCTTTAATCATTGAGATTTTAGTTGACACTCGTGGACATTATTTATTTTTAGATCAGGCAATGAAATATATATTAGGTATAATTATAGTTATATATCGTCATGTATTTAATTAAATAATTTCTTTAATAAACAGTTATTTCTCATTTAACACAAATTTGGATACAGTATATAACATTCTCTCTACTTAACAATAAAACCGATACAGTATTTGATTAACTTTTGTAATTTATTTTTATAGCCTACTAATAAACAGGTGCTCCGTGACTAGGAGCTTGACCTGGAGTTAATTGTCAGAAAACATGGCTGAATTCCATCACAGTGTTTGTTTACTTATTTGTTATGGCTTAATCTAATCACGAGAGATGAGTGAATGAAAGGTTTTAGTCAGTTGTTATTACAAGGACATTAATAATGTATGCAACCGAAATGTTTTGTGAGAAAGGCAAAAAATTGTATGTCGTAAAAACTGACTTAAGTATCCTGCGGCTTATAATTCCCAAAATGGGAGCGTCACATATTGATGTATCAAAAGGCTAAGTAAAAGGGTTATATTAAATATTTGGGAATGCACTATTATTTTTAATCTGGACGCGAGTGGAGAGAAGTGAGACGGATGCACTTAGAAAAGATTTAAGATTTTGATGACATTAAGATTCATATAGGTCTATAACAAAGATCCGCAAAAATGTAGTCGGCAAATGAGCTCCCTGATTTCCTACACAGTTTCCTCGATCTAAACAAGAGGGAATTGTATACTGAAGGACAGCATCGTGTTTTGACGGTGAAGAGTAGTGGTTGTATTTACAAAGCGATAAGCTTAGAATTGTCATTTGTACCCTTTTTTTTGTGTTTATATGTTTTGTAGTCAAGAAAGGAAAGATTTCCATCTTGTGACTGTTACTCGTTCACTCCTTGCCTGTCGATGTTTGTAGAAGGTAATGTTCCTTTTTGTATTTTTAAATTTTAATAATGCGGGGGTTCTAACTCTTTTGGATTTATAAAATAGAGTGTTACTGATTGGTTTATTTCCCTAAATCTGGCCTAGGACTTGTTTACTAATTGTTATTTGGTATCAATCAGGGTAGTGTAATTTCTAATATGTAACGCTTCTTTATTTTAGCTTGTTTTAGTGTAGATCTAAATTCACATTTTTAGACAGAGATGGGAAAATTCCTTCAATAAGTGGGATTGTGTTTTATTTTATTTTATTAGATGATTGCCACCATTGTAGGAAAGTGATATTTTTTAGCGGATTTGCTAAATCATAGTTTTTTTAAATCTAATTATGTATTTTCTAAGATGTCATTATTGTGTGAAGTTTTTTGTAAATTAAGTCTTATATATATTTGGTTGGGGCTTACCTGCTGTCCAAGTCTTTTGGAAAAAAGGTAAACTACCCTACTTTTATAACTTTATGATATAGTATTAATTAGATTCATGGTGACTTATTATTAGTCGTTCCTTTCAATTAATTAATATCATAACTCTCCTTACTAAATCACCATGAATTTAATTAATATTATTACTGCTTCCAAAGCTACTAAATACTTTCAGTATCTTAATACTAAAGTCAAATTGAAACTTATTCTTAGGCGTTCCTTTCAATTAATTAATTTATAATAGATATATAGAACGGGGAAAATATTATATTTTAATTTATTTATGTGACTGAACGCATAGTTGTAGAGTTGTTTTACTCTTAATAATACGTATTAAATGTCGATTGTAATGAAGTATCAGTCTTAAATAATTAATAATAAACCTTCTAAATCTATATACTAACAATGGTAAAAGTAAAAATTGTTATAATTTAAATTTATTTGTGTGTCTGCGTGAACAGTGTCTGCATTTTTTTCCTCATTTTATTCCTAAATTTATAAAAAATCACAAAATGATTATGACATCTAACAGCTAAAGTTAACAAGTGACTTCATCTAGTATAGAGGACTATTACTTAATTTTATTTGTTCTAAGAGTGGTTGTGCTTTTAATATGTTATGTGTTGAAATAAGGTATGGTGTCAGAGACATAAACTTCCCGTTGGATAGTGCCTGAAGGAAACTCTAAATTGAGAATCGTCTAAAATACCAAAAGCGTTGCGTGTTATTTTTGCTTGTTTATTTTTTTATAGTGAAAAGCCATTGACCCAAAATAAAACGGAATAAGTCTGAGTTGCAACTATCACCGTGGTGAGTCAACAACCATAGAGACAAATGAAGGGCATACGGTACTGGTGACGAGTTTGGCTACGACACTTGGTCAGCTACAACTTGGTCAGGGACAGGTAGGGGAAAGTATGGCGGGGACAAAATCATATACTCAGCTTTCAATTCATGCCTAGCTTTCGTTTGGAGAGGAATATTCCCTCGGAACAATACAATTCCTCTTCAACCCATGCCCATTAGGGCGAAAAATAAACATCATCCTTAACTAACGCACGTATGGTATTCAAACAAAAATCAAAAGAGATCAACGCCCACAATAATCAAAATCAAAACAGAAATTTCCACAAATAATACAACATTATTATTACGTGCTAGGTGACGTAAAAATAAAGAGTAAGGACGTGTGATGTCAGTTTCCTGCCATGGCCTGATCACTACTGACACAATCAAGTTAAATTGATGGCTGAATTTAGCCGGTGTTTTCCATCAGGGAACTTGTCTGTATGATCGATTATGACGGTGACGAAATTGAACTAGAGCCGTTACATATCTCCACTGTGCTCTTTTTAACTTTTCTTCCTCATGGCGGAACTCAGCCTTTCCCTAATAAAATAATGAGTTTTATATATAAACCATATTTATATTTCTAGAACTTATAGTACTTTGTGAGGGATGAAGATATTCATACTATTATTACTAGCACCGTGGGTTAATACCGTTCATGTTATATGAAATGATGATACTAAAAAAAATCTTGATTGTTTTATATTGAACAGTGTTTATTATTATTATTATTATTATTATTATTTTGCTGGACATGTGTTAAAAATAATCGTTGGAATCCATTATCCTCGTAAATCCAGGAAATAAGTGGCAAGATTATAAAGGATCCTTTATTAATTGCAAATGAGTTTGTGACCTGCTTTCATCCCATGTACAACTCCGCCCAACATGTCTTACCCCACCTCGTTATTTAAATTATCGTGCACTTGTATTCATACAACATTACACCCTTGAATGTTTTTAATGCTATCAAAAAGTTTAGTTCTTCTAGATGTGCCAGGACAGATGGAATTCCAAGCTTTATTGTTAAACGCTGTGCTATCAATCTCAATCCATTGTTAGCCCATAGCATCTAACATAAGCCTATCTAACGTAACTTTTCTCCTAATATAGAAATATTCTGTTTTCCTAACTATTTTAAAAAAGGGGCAAAAATAAATGTTTGTAATTTATAGACCTACATCTTTCTTAAATACTTTTCCTAAAGTATTTGAAAAAAAAAATTCTGAGGCATGTTTCCCCTCAATTCTTACTTCAGACCAGGTTGATTCTATTTATTTTGACCACTATTCGACCATTATTTGACTACTATTTGACTACTATTCTCTTGAAACTATGCAATCTTGTCCTATCTCACTCATATGCAAATTGGTTGAACGGCTATTTGCATAGTAGAGCATTTGCTATTAAAGTAAATTTGGATAACTCCAACATATTTTTAGCCCCTTGTCGTAGACCCTAAGGTTTTAATTTAGCTACTTTTCTCTTTAACGTGTTTATTGATGACATTGGTTAATACTTAAACTCATATAGTTTTTTACTCTTTGTAGATGATGTAAAACTATTTACCCACTTCCATAGCCATATGGTATAAGGCGCTACTCCCACAGTAGTCTAGACTATTGATGACGGGGAGATCAAGTTTCTATACCTGGTCGGTTTTAACGGTGTTTTATCGAAATGGTTTTCTACTCTCCTTTCACGCAAATATGATTACACTTCCTATCAATATAACCTTCCTGATACCTAAAACCACTAGCGTAACTAGTATATAAGCTTATATCCCGAACAGGTAGTAAGTGCTAAAAAAATATTTAAGACTATCAAATCAATTGAAGATTGTATAGCTTTATAAAACGACATAAATTATATTGTACAGTTATCTCTTGAAAATGGAATGTCTATTAATTATGTCTAAGATCAACTCCATATATTTTACGAGTAAAAATAATATTGTATATTTTGCTTATAAATTGGTCAATAAAAACATAATTTGTTCCTTAAATTATAATGATAGATGGGTTCTTGTGGACAACAAGCTCTAGTTCCACTATCATGTTGACCATATACTATCTCAATCATCGAAATTACTTGGACATGTAAAATTTTTTACCTCTTCATTAAAGAAATGTAGCTATATTTTATGTCTGTACTATGCATTGGTTAGATCTAAGCTAGAATATTCACGTTTTGCTTGGAATTCCATTACCTCTGACAATCATATTGGAAAATGTTCAACATTAATTTACTGCTGCTTAATATAAATTCTTCACTAATTGGATTTATTAAACATGTTGTACCATTATTGTGGTATATATCATTACTTAGCTAATCTAAGATTGTTTATTCAATCATCTTACATATTTATAATTACCTGTCATGCACTGTGTTATTTTCAAAGCTGGCTTGTTATGGGTCTTTTGACTGTTGGCCAGCATTTATAATAAAGGAAATAAAAATTAATTGAAGAGTATAAATGACTTTTTTAATTGCCTAGTGTATAAAAAAATGTTAAACCTCTACGAAATATATATCGAATTCTATTGTTAGGCGTGTAAGTATATTGTTCACCACTCTCTTTTCATGCAAATGAGGGAGCATTTACTCTAAATGAATCCTTCCTAATTCCTAACCCATTACTGTAATTAGTACATAGGCGTATAAGCCGAACAGTTAGTAATACGAGGTGTTAAAATATCTATGGAACAATTAAATAAATTAGATCAGCCATTATGCTTTGCTGGCATTAAAACTTCTATTCTTTATGTAGTATTTGTGTCTCTAATTCTCTTACTTAGTGCCATACTTCTGATAATCTTAATATGTTGGCATAATTATTGAAATGTTTCTAGAGATACTTGTAAATAAAAACAACCTAATTATTTGTAATGAGCGTTAATTAATATTGATTGTTGTACTCTGATAATAATATATTGTGGTTCACTGTATTTAAATAGCTAAATTTAAAGAAATATTCTTTACATTTTCAAATTGTTTATTTTATAAATTATATAGAATACATTGTTTTATAGATTTTTTATAAGATTTCCAAACGGCCTATTTGAAGGTTTTATCTTACTCCTCTTAAAGAAATTCAATTATTTATTTTATTATTTTATACTCCTTTCTCTTTTTTATACTTTATGTTTTCTTTCTCACATAAATTCTTGATAAGTCCGGTGGACGGACTGACCCGTAAGATTCGAGAGGATCGCCAACTTTTACATTTAGTACCTCATTTGGTGTCATCTGTGTGATTAAAAATGTCCGGAAGCTTTAAATATCGGATTAGTACTATATCAAGGAGTTTTTGAATCTCCCAATTATTTTGACTTTACATATGATGCCACTGGAATGTATTTTTTCGAATTGGAGTAAATCAGTATACCGCAAATTTTAAATTAATATTATTTCTTAAATGGCACATATAGTCCTTGTTTTAAAGTACACAATTTTTGTTCATGATAAACTATATATTTTCATTTTTATAATTGATATATTTTATAAAATAATATATATTATTTCGTTAGTCTAAAATCTGAAATTACCATCGGTTATTGAAATTTAATATTAATTATGAAATATTTAAAAAATCATTTAAATTGTTAATGTTTCCGTCATATAATCTTTTATTTTCATTTACATATTTTAATTAGTTAAAATTATAAAATGTGTCATATTCTAGTATAATCGTCTTTCTAAAATTTAAAAGGATTTTTGCGTCAACTTGGTTGAAATTACTCAACCCTGCTCAAGGTATTTGTGACAACTTGAATAATCCCTTTCATTCACACAGTTTCAAATTTTCCAGTACCGCTAGCTAAAAACTAATTAATCAATAAATCTGATTAGAAGGGGTTTTGAAATATTCTAATACAGTAATTTTTTATTTTTAAGGTGGAAATAGAACCCACTTGGTGTACATACGTCATCGTGAGGCTTGAAATAATGCTTTATACTATCTGTGCTTGGTGAAAATATTATATAATTTTAATAGATAATGACCCACTTCGGTGGATGCATGGCTTAATGCGCTACTCTTGCAATAGCCTAGACTTCCGAGGAGATCGGGTTTCAATCCTGATTGGGTGTACTGAGGGTGTATTTTTCTTTTAAATAGTTTTCCACTCTTCCTCCACACAAATACGGGTATATTTCCTCTAAGTTTAACCTTCCTAATCCCTAACACATTAGTGTGTTTATTATATAGGTGTATAAACCGAACTGATAGTAAGACGCAATGATAACATATTTTTTAAATGTTAGTGTAAAATTGTTTCAACCCATTCAGTTATTGCTTAATATAATTTATACTAAAAGAACACATTAGCAAGTAGACACAAGTATGTAGGCCTAAGTTTAGCGGACATTTGAAAATTAGTTTCAATATCTCATTGCTAGAAAGCATTACTACGATAATATGACTGAGAGTCACAATATCTACTATTAATTCTTTCTTTCAAGGTCACATTATGCTTTGTAAGGAGAAGCAAAAGAAAATAAGCTTGGTAACTTATAGGGAACACTTATTAGTGTTGAAAATCACAAGCGACCTTGGTGGAGAGATATTCCTCAATAAAATAAGGCTCGAAGGCTGTGATGAATAATAGTGGGCGGATTGCCTAGCCGTGAGCAGTGGGAAGATCTCAATTAATAGTGTGAGGGATCTAATGGCCAGTGTTGCCAACTGTACGATCTGGATACCACTTTTGATATAATTTCACAACCTGTACAATCCAATTTTAGGATATTTTCTAAAAGTAGTATCCTGTGGCCATGTTATAAAATAACAAATTTTACATCAATTTTTATTTTTTTATAAAAATTGGTGGGTTTATCAATATAATGTGAGAAAGTAGTATCCTACCGGTAAAAATACAATCTATTTCAGGTCCATGTACAATCGATAGAAACTATAGAGTTGGCAACACTGCTAATGGCATACCATACAAGATTATTGTTCTTACATTGAAACTATGGAAATATAATTTATTTACGGATTGTTTGACATTAGTAACTTTCAGCTAAAGTTTGCAATAAATAGCCCTCTGCTAGCTGTCACCTACACTCCTAAAATAGATGGGGTATATATATATATATATATATATATATATATAGGTTTATTTTTTCACTTTCTACACATGCACATCGCTTGATTCGTAACAGTTTGAACTGTATTTGAATGTTACGAAGCACGCAAAGCTATGACTATCCATGAAAGATCAACCTTCTCAATATAACAGCTTAATAATGTCTTTATTGCGTTTTTTCCTAGCTGGTAGTGTCATGATGATTATCTAATTTTCATAATTTATTCACGTATTTTTCAAGGCCTCCACGTTATACAATTCAGCCATTCTATTATTACCATTAATCATTTTAGAATATATTTAAATATAGTAATAATTTTGGAGCCACTTCAGTGGCTGCATTGTCTAAGGTGCTATTCTCGCAGTTGACTAGACTGCCGATTAAGGGGAGATCAAGGTTCGTATCTCGGTCGGGTGTGGACTATTAAGTGTGGTTCCCCCAAAAATGGTTTTACACACTCCTCCCACGCAACACAATAAATAAATTAATTAAATGACTGCTCTATCGAATATTTCTTGCTGGTGTTCAATATGGGTGTCACTATTTAAAACTTGCAAGAAACTTTATTGCTATGAAGGAAGAAGTCGGGGATTGAATCCCTGCAGTAGCAAGGCTTGACCATTTTAAAAGTGTTACTAGATATCTATATCTATATAAATGGTATTAGCATCAATCTACAAGAATATTTCACATTTTACATTAATATATTTATCTTTAATAAAAGTTTATATTTTAAATTTTGTTTTATTTAAAAATGTTCTCCATTTCAATTGATTCCAGAATAGAATGTCTTCCTTTTTCAATTTTTCAATGTGGTAATCCTAACTGAAGGTGTTTGTCTGGTTTGCAAGAACGAAACTGTGTAGGCCATTAGTATGAGTGGAACGTAAGTGGAGTTTATTTTCTTACCAAGAACTGTGATTTGTCCAAGATGTGACGTCAGAACGTGAGTATCACGTAAGTGCAGTCTCAAACACATTACTCCGGCACTACTGGCCCACTCATAATATTTCTTCACTACTAATTCAATAATACTATTGTGACACTTAAGAACTCACTCACCCGCTTCGGTGGCCGCCTGTTCTAACGCGCCACTCTCGTGTAGGACTAGACTGCCGAAAACGGGGAGATCGGGTTTCAATCCCAGTCGGATGCACTAAGGTTATCCTATCTTCTTCCACGCAAATGTAAGTGCACTTCCTTTCAATTAAACCTTCCCAGTCTCTAAAATCATTAATTTAATTAGTACATAGGCGTTAAAATCAAAAGGTAGTAGGATGCGGTGCTAAAAAAAAGACCTCACTCACACTGCCGGAATTTGAGCTCACCAGTTGGCTGACATTAGTACGATCTAGCAGAGATAGCTTTATCGATAGTTAAGATTATTAGGAGTTATATTGTTAAGGTAAAAGAGGATATCTTTTTTTAAATTTGAAAATTTTGAGGGGAGCCCGTTCCCGTTTTTTGTTCAATCATTTTCACATTTAAGAATGTTCTTCATTGTGGTGGTCCTTAAACCAGCCCCTCAATTTCTATCTTCTCCCACACCGATAAGTAGTTTCTTCTTCTAATTTGGAAATTTGTAAACCCTTCATTTCACCAGCCTCCACTAATAAATATAAAATATTTGGTTATAATCTTGTTATCTAAATATTTTCTTTACATTCCTGGCCGATTTAATTTTCTACATTCCCTTACTTTTTTTTTATACTTCTTCCGTAATTACATTTTGAAATTTAAAATGTTCAGACCTTTTAGTTTATTTGGAATAGTCCCTAAGCCTACTTGGTAAATTTCAGTTCTCTACCACTCATAGACGTAGTTTTTATAACAGTTTTGTAAATTCTGACCCCCTCCCCAATCACAGTCATTTCTCCAATTCTTTCTATATTTATTTTGTTTTCTGGAAAAATCCTTCTATCTGCTTGTCAAATTTAAATTTTCTACGACTCACAAAAGTGATTTCTATATACCCTCCCCCCTTTTCCCCTTTATCCTGGAGTTACATTTAAAATGTTGAGATTATTCTGGATTTTAAATGTCCCCTTCACTTTCCTTACAAATTTAAGTTTTCTACCACACTTAAAATAAATTGTCTCAAATAGTTTTGGAAATTTTAAGTCCCTTTCCCCCCTCACTCCATTTGTCAAATTACCACTTATAAATTTCAAGTGTTAAGTCTTGTTTGGCTATCTAGTGTTATACTTGTTTCTGACAAATTAAAATTTTCTATCACACTTAAAAGTTTTTTTTATAAACCTCACCCACTCTCAATATTTCCTGGAGTCTTATTTTAAAATTTTCTTATTTTTATTGTTACTTGTATTGGTATCTTTCTTTACTTTCATGCCGAATCTCGGTTTTTTTACCACATTTATTATTAGTTTTTGTAAATTTTTGAACTCTCCTCCCCACAAACTCTTTTTCGAAATTATTCTGAGAAATTTTAAATTCAAAGATTCATTTGGTTTTCTGGAATTTTTCTTTACCAGTTTGCAAAATTATTTTATTTTGCCTAATTTAAAAAGTATTTTCTAACTATAGCTTATACCCTTTCATTTCCCAAATCCATTAAAACATTTTAAATGTTCAGGCTTTTATGTTTATTTGGAGTGGTCTCCACTTCTGCTTAAAGAATTTCAGTCTCTACCACACAGAGAAATAGGTTAAACTGTTAATGAATTCTTTTTGGAAATGTTTATTCCTGTCCCCCCGTAACCCTGCCAGATTTTCAACTCACACTTATAAATTTTAAATGATTATATTTAATTGGATATATTTAGGGCTCCTTTATCTGCGCTTGCCAACCATCCATCTATCCATACATCCATCTCATTCATCCTTCATGTCACATTATTAGGTGTGTGGTTGGTCAAGTGAATAGACAATAACGGAAAATAGTATAATCACGTCAAGCCTCTCATGCACTTGAAACAAATAACAAGCCAACCTTTGTAAATATCAATATGCCTATAATAAATCTGGGTTGGTAATTTCAGTCGTCCTGTTAAGTTATTTTGTAAGTAATGTGCTGATATAAACTAGGTATTATTTGTATTCCAGCTCTTCTAACTATTAAACTGGTAAGTATATAGATATCATAGCTGGGTGTGTAATAATAGTAAATGGTTCTAGATTAAGTTAGTTTGTAGATCGAGTGTGAACATAATTTGTGTCAATGTCAAATATTTCAATATAATAATTAATACATTTTACTTTACCGACTTTAAGAGACTTTATTATCTAACCTAAATAGCAAGAGGAAAAGGGTTTGTATGAAGATAATTCAAAAACATTCGCCTAAAAAGATGATAGTAAATGTCACTGAAAATAAGTTTTGATCCACCAGAATTTTTTCTGATCATGTGATCCAGATTCAAGACAACCATTCCTACTAGTACCCAAACTGGTGGCCACGGGGAATAAGGCGTCTGTAACTTCAAAATTTAGGTAAGCCAATATTCCCCCATTATTACTCAAATAACATTAATGTAGACAAACCAAGAGATATTTGTATTTTTACTTTAATATTGTAACCTCTTAAGACGATTCGAAGGGGGAGCTGAGTAGTATAGATCCGACTTGAGCCGGTGAACTTGAGTACTACTCATACTTTATCACAGTCTCAATATCGCCTTGGAATTATGATGGCTTAAATTTGTGACGTATGGGCGTGACGTCACAAGACTATGACGTTTAATTCTGACATCTATTAATTGAATAAATCAAGATTGAATGTGGTTTTTTTACTCCTCCCTCCCCCAGACTGAGGTGGATACATTTCAACTAAAATACTGTTTGTTATGTAACGAATAATTTTTATTATTAATATGACTAATGTACATTGATAGAAATGAATTAATGTTGAAACGGGTGGTGTACCACGCACGAAACACCATATCCCCCAATGCTTTGGTTGTCATGTTTATTAATGACATCATATTTAGATAGATATCAATGCGTTTAAGACTTAATAATAAAAATAAGTGGCATGACTCAATTAAATAGAAGGCGCACGAAACACCGTATCAACCAATACAGCAACAATTTTACTCTCAGCTGAGTATGTATTTATTGGTAGTCTGCAATCCACAAGTAACTAGTTTTGGACCGTTTTCAACAGGATACTCTGGCCATCTTTCATTCAGTTCAACAAGTGTGTGTAAATTTAAAAAACTGAGTGCCAATTCTAATGAAACTAATGAGAGGATAATTATTGTTCAACGCATTAAAATGTACAAGTTTTTCAGTGTACCATTTTTTCATACACCTTCATTTCTCACAAAAAAACAAACCTATTGCAACACAAGCCTAAGCTATAGGCCTATCACTTAATATTATTAATAGATTGAATTATTGCACAGTTATATTTTTGAAGTGAATTGTCTAGATGGAGCGTCAATAATATTGCACAATATTATTGATTGTCTAGGAGGCTGCTTAAAACCAAACAGGATAAAATACAAAGTTGTAGTGAGCGATTAAATTGTATGTAAAACTTAACATCAATAAAAGATGAAAGGCTAGATTAAAATTTTAGAAAGAGCAGCCGTTAAATAACTAAGGACTATTATGGCTCAATAATATAAAAGTACATTTAAATTACCTTTTTGCCAATACTGTAATAATTTCTGGGATTACGCTCGATGAATTTATATAAAGTGAGTTAATGAAACTAATCTTTGAACAGGACCTACTGGCATATTTCTTAATGCGTTCTTATATCATTTGACAAATTTCAAAATTTAAACATTTATTTAGAACAAATATTTGTAATTACTTATTTTTTAGTTTCTAGAAATTTATATAGAACTCAAGTTGATTTAACTGCAAGTTATAAAGTTTTGTTTGTTAGAGAACCATCATTACTCTTTTTAGATCTTCAATATTTAAATGTGATTGATTATATCTAGTGTTTTCTAAAAACATATTCCGTAAACTGCATATTAAATTGATTATAGCAATATATTTTTATAGATAGCAATATCATTTCACCACACAGCATGTCATTTATAATGTAGATTTCCTTTTATTAATTATTGATAGTTTCCTGAACTAGCTATGACTTAAAACTACCATAAAAAGGATGAATATAATAACAATGAAATCTAGTTCTTCTAAAAACTCTTCAATGTATTCACATATTTTATCTGATTTTTGCAAGTCTGTGTGTGTGCTTTTGTATATATATATAAAATATATATATATATAAAATATATATATATAAAATAAATATATATACATTTAAAATATGTATATGTAAGATATATAGATATCAAAACAAGTGAAATAATATGCTTTATATTTAAACATGTTTTGAGTCCTCTCGTAGATTTTAACCAGATATTTATGTTGGACTCAACAAACTGGTAGAAATTACTCAAGCTATAATAAAGATGATTCGATTCGAACCCCATGGTTTGGTCCTCTTAAGATAGAACTACTCTAAATTTTTTAATGAATTTTTTCATCAAATAACTTACCTATATTAAATATTAAAGTGTTATGCACACGATTTGAAAATGGGACTAAATATACACAGTGCAGGTTATTCTTGAAGGCATTATGGGGATACCAAGAGCGTTTATTTTGGTTTGTTGAAAAATCGACAAGTACTTTTGGACTTATCTAACTTATTTCATATCAACTTTTCTTGGCAATCTGGAAACACAATTTATTATCTTTAACCTTTCCATATCAACTTTTCTCGGTAATTTGGAAAGACTATTTAATATTATTTTAATTATACAGGCGCAAAATAAAATAAAAATATTTACGAAGTACTGTCATAGGACATGGAATAAATAACATCTTTTGAATGTTATGACTATTTTCATTGACTCAACACTCGTACCAAATAATACAATTGAATCACGTGTCCCACCACAAATAACTGTAACTGCATTAGCTTATAACAGCTTTAAAATAACGGCTCTTTCATGGAATTGCCAAATTATTATCTAGGGACTATATTTATATATGTTCAAACCAACTTGGCATTATAAACGGATTTGAAATAAAATTAATAGAAGGAAGAAAGGTGTAACGCTCAAAAGTCGGCTAAAATTAAAAGTGGACTAAGTTGTTTGCAATTATTCATATAAAGTATGAATGGTACAATCAAAATTCTTACATCACACACATCTGACTCAATGAATATTTCCAGTGGGGTAAGTATCTAACTTAAGGCTCCAGACATTTATAGAAATATAGTTACTAAACGTTCAAAAAATGTGCTTACATCAGAATTTGCTAACATTCAACGATGCATGGAATATATTATAACACCTAAAGCTTTGCGTGTTCCTCTATACATACATGAATATAATTTTGCCCTTCACTACTAATACTTGCACGTTTGTATTTGTCATTATAACAATTATTACACTGCCTTGAGAACTATTTTTAGAAGACATGACTTTTGAATTCACCCTAGAAACAATTAGAATCTTTGTGTATGGAAGCACTAATCCAATAATGGTTTCGTCAATTAAGAAATACTACCTTGCTTTGTGTTTGTTATTAAGTTTATTACTGTTAAATTTACATCTGAGAGATTTGACCAGTTAATTAACGATCCCCCATTAATATCCAGATACAGATACTTTTCGTCAGTTATCTAAATCAAATATTCTTATTGATGCTCAAAAAATGGAGGGTGCGGATAGCATTTTCAATATTGTATTGGATATATCTTACACTAATGGTGAACTTAATGCTATTTTGATTTCAATGACCACTTTTATAGAGGATATTAAATAAATAATAGACACGATTGCGCTGAACATAAACTATTGCTACGTCGATGCGGCAGTAGTATTCGGATTGTACATCCAGTTGGGCGACTACAATGAAGAAGGATAGACTACTCTCTTTTCCATAACTTAAAAGACTGTGGCCAAAGAATGCGTCTAGTCTATCAATTTCCATAAGTTTCACCCTTTCAAGACAGGTTTACTGGTCACGCGGTAACGATATTTACTGCATAACTTTTCGACCAATGGATTAGTGATGATTGTGAGTTGCGAATCATATCATTTGTAGGGGAAAATTCACGCCCTTTAAAATAATTGGTTTAAGTAATGTTTAGGCCAATTTTTCGTTCTTTTTGGAGGTCTACCCATTAGCACTATTTTTTTCTTATTTGAGATTTTAATTCACCCTCTTGTTTGTCATTTAGGACCACATTTAGACCGGGTGAAGAAACATATACTAGTTGGCAGCAAAGCTGTGTATCATCTAGTATTTTGTTGAATCAGATGTATTTTGTCAATTAATATTCGCAAATAATATACAATTTTTTTTAAACCCTCAGATTAATAATTAATTTTAATTTTATAAAAAAAATACCATTTACATATATAAATGGTTACCACAATATACAAATAGGCCAGCTAGAATAAATTATATTGCACAAAACTGTCACAGTGAATATTTCCAGTGAGGAAACTATCAAACCTATCTAAATTAAAACAAAAGATGTTTATGGAAGTACATTATTAAAATATACAAAATAGATAATTACATTAAGTTTTGCTTGAAAACAAAGTCACATTAGATTTTTAGTGTTCAGTAGATTTTCATTTTAATCAATGTATAAATGTAATTTTGACTTTCCCTAACGACAATAATCAGGATCTTGTCTTTGTAAACGCAATTATTACAATACTTTTTTGGAAACAATTTTAAAATACAATTGTTTTTAATTCTAAACATTATTTGTAGGTGGTAGCACCAATTGCTACAGATGTTTTGTAGACTCTAAAACATTTTTTCTCTCTCTTTTTTTTGTTGTTGTTCTTAACTGTGCTGATATCAATCCATAGGATCAAACCATTTTAACAATTTTTCTTAGCACCGTGTCTCACAGCCGTTTGAGTTATATGCTTATGCATTAATTATACCAAAGGCTTAAGTGATTATAAAGGTTAAATTTAGACCCGATCTGCTTGAAGGGAAAGGGTACAACCATTTCGAAAACAACTACCCTCAATACACTCAATCGAGATTCTAACTTTGATCTCCCCGTCATTGGTAGTTTAGTCTCTTGTTAGAGCATCACATTAGACCATGTGACCACCGTAGTGGGTATTATAACCATTCAACAAATGGATGGTGCAGATAAGATTTTTCAAGTTTTATCTGATTTGTAAAAGCCTATATATCAACTTAACTACAATTTACTAGCATTTTTTTTTTTTACATTATATATATTTAGTAAGTACCTACTGTAAATAGTGAAATATACTTCCATGAAGAAATATAGCCTAGAGTTGTTTATCAATTTTTAAAGCGATTATAAATGTTCACATGCATCTAAAATCTGAGATATGACTCTTTTACAGTGTTTTAGCGGCATTAGTAAGAAAAGATCCGCTAGATTAAATGTTTTGAGTCTAGGTTATGATTTTTGGAGGGTTAATTTTATTCCCCATTGAATTTATATTAGAGACCTTAGCTCGCAATTATATTTAACGTCATCTATATAACTAATATAGTTTAGAAGAGATTCCCAAACCTCAAAATAATATGCCCAAATTTTATTTCTATGAAGTTCGCATCACGCCCTCTTTCTAAAAATAAAAATGAAAAAACATAAAAGCCATGCCAAATTTTTTTTACTGTCAAGCATTCAATCATTCTTTTATAGCTTTGGAAAGTTTTAGTCCAAGAAAAAGATGAGATATAATATAAATTCGAGATTTTTTCAATATTTACACTCAGTTTATCCTGATGATAGCAGCATTACCTTGACGGATCACACTATAGCCCTTTCTTATAAGCTGTACCCATAGTGGAATAGTTAACATAGGGTAGATGAAGGCTATCAAAGTTTAGTGAAATACTTCAATAGGATAAATTTTAATAAGGGGATACAAGAGGAATTTGGCAAAATGTTTAGATTTTTGCAACTCCAACATACCGGTATATAAAAGTCCAAACAATAGCTCAAATCTGTAAAGTTATCAAATATGTAGGCTACTAAATTTAATAAGCTATATTCATTGAACCGGCTTCAGTGGCCACATGGTCTAAGGCATCACTCTCATGTTATATTAGATAGTCAAAGACAGGGAGATCGGGTTTCGAATCCCGGTCGGGTGCATTGAGGTTAGGTTTTTTCATTATGGTTTTCCACTCTACCTCCAGGTGGATTCAGATGCACGTCCCTAAGTTCAACCTTCCTCATTCCTAATTTATTAATGTAATTAGTATATATTCGTATAACCTGAACAATTAGTAATACATGGGTTTAAATAAAATATTCCTTTTGAGAAAAATCTAAGTTGAATTGTGTGAATACTGTTTTGAGAAACCTTATAACCAATTATTCAAATTATAATTTTACTCTTTCTTTTCAAAAATAGAACAAATATATTTTAGGCAAATATAAATGAATCTGGCCTACCTTAAAGCTGTGCATTAAAAACTTACTCCATTTAATGGTATTAAGCAGTAACCAATTATAAACCATAATCATTGATCAATAATTAAAAATAATGATAAAAATAAAATATTTAAAAAATCTTGAATGATTTATATTCCCAGATTATACATAGAAATAAGTAAGAATTTTTTTTTGTATTGAGAGTGAATTTATTTCCATTCAAGATTTATTTTCTAGAACAAATTTTAAATTATAAAACAGAATTAACTCTAAATTAAATGAGTTAAATGTATTAAATACATAAAAAAATCAATAAATAATAGAATATTTTAATATCATAGTAAATAATTAAGTAAATTCAGTACATAAATTATTACTTATGTAATAAGTAACATCATTAAAACCTGGTGAGCGAATGGTCTAACGCGTCCTTCGAAAATAGGCCTGGTGACTAGGAGATTGCGCTTTTGATTCCTGTGGGGTGCACTGAGGTTTTTTATTACAAAATTGTTTTCCATTCTACCTTCACGCAAATGTGTGTACACTTCCTCATAATTCACATTCCTCATCTCTAACTCTTTAGCATAATTAGTACATATGTGTATAACCTGATCAGGTAGTAAGACGCGATGCTATAGAAACTACTAATTAATACTATATTATAATAATTATTTAGTAAAACTATCACAATATAATATAATAGTAATAGTATTATTAATTTACACACTAATATATAATTTTATTATTAAGTAGGCTTACTATTAGTCCAATAATTTTTTATTTATTTAATAATCTTTTCATTTTAACAAAGCTTACTGGAATATAATTTCTATAAATTTATATTAAAACAAACATTAAATTTAAACATTTTAATTGGGTAAGTATTTTTGCTGTCACTGCCCTAAAAAATTGTATATTTTTTATATAGATAAGATTTGATTTAAATAAAAAATTGTTTGATGAGTTGATGCACACACTCTCACTGGATCAATAAAAATATAATTGGCTGTTTAAAATATGTTGATTGTGTTGATAAGAATAATAGTATTGTATAAAAATGCGTTGATAATAATAATAGAATTGTATAAATATGTGCTGATAAGAATAATGGTACGTCAGAAGCATTTTATAGTTGAGGTCAGAATGTGTTTTTCAAGCGTACAATATACTTTGGTCATGCTATGTGTTGTGTAGATTGTTATCTGTCTCTTATTAATAATTCTAGAAATTGATTGACAAGGCTCTGAACTCTACATTGCCGCTACAAGGGATAAATATTAGTAGAAAAGTTAGATTACTATTACAAAGACAATATAGGTACTATACTATTGTACTAACGTGTTTCATAACTGTTTGCAGTTAGTTGTTATTGTTCCACCAAGTCCTATTTCCCACGTAGGATATCCACATTTAAAACATTGACCTTGGGATGAATAATAAATAATCCATAAGAAATATAGACACTTTTTCGGGAAGGGAAAATAAGGAAACCATTTAAGTAAAAAAAAAACTCCCCTGGATTGTGTTTGTGCCTGAGAACACTTGACCATTGACATGGGTACATTGCTTAGTCTTTTATCTCTCTATGTTAAGCTATTAATAGATCAAAGATATAATCAATATTATCTCTGATAGTTATTTATAAAACAAATAGATAAACAAATATATTAGTGTAAAATATTGTATTTAACATGTATCATTGTTTACCCTAAAAGATAACAAAATTATCTTGAAGCTCTGTGACTTGAAAAAGGTGTAGAACGCTATTATGAGAGCAGTGGGTAAATAAACATTGACTTATGAAATTTATTGGATTAAACGAATCAATAGGATCGCCAAAGTTATTTAAATCGGCGTCAATGTACCCATTTTCGGATTCCGCTCTTTAAATAAAGGTGGAATTTCTTTGGCAGTGGCCAAAAGCATTGCAGCACCCTGGCACCCTTTTCGTACTTGTGTCACAATGTAACGCAAAATATATCATCTAAGGAGAAAAATTTATATTTCAAGCTTGTGGGAGTTTATAATGGTGCTAGGATTTTATCACGTTTCCGTCAATAAAATCACATCCTAAACAGAAAAAATAAATGTTTAATTTATCCAACGCGGGTCTCTTCCGGGGATCCACTCGCCCATTCAGGTCAGCAATCGCCAACTAGATACTGGCCAGGCTGACGCTGTCTTTGCACAGTTTGCAGGGTTCAATGTTGCCAGGAAATACCCTATAAGCTTTGAGAATCAGTGAGTGAGTACTAATATAAGCGTTTTTAAAGTCCTATCTCTCACAAACTACTACATTGGCAAGATAACTAAAGTAGTTTGTCTTAACAGTTTTCTAAATTGCTACGTTCCTACCATTATTTGGAACCCACTTATATTGGAGTGGGGGTTGGGATATGTGGCCTAATAGTAACGTGTTAAAGGTGTCCGATAGTGTCGACGCCATGTTCCTGGAGGACATGGCTGGTAAGCTAGCGTGTATCTATCTACTTTGCCAGAAAAACGAGCCAATGTTGTCATGCAACCTGTTGTGTGGATATTAAATTTCCTCTCGTCAATTATTTAACATTTGCATGACCGGGTCCTGGAACCAAATGTGCCCTAGATAAATGTATATGATAATAAAGCTTAGTTCTTATAAAGATACATAACTGTACTGACTTGTTTCTATTTGTGCTCTGTTCATTCTCTTTCAATTTTAAGCTAAATAAGACTAAGTATTTTAAAATACTCTATGCGATCTAATTAATTACTCTTGAAAAGGGGGAAATAAAAGACATAACAGATTTAGTGTAAAATTAAGTATATTGGTATTTAAATTTAGAAATGAAAATAAAATACCTTAGTGACATATATTTATATTTTAATATATCTATATGTGTGCTGGAAGAAATCATATAGATAACTTTATGTCACACAACGGCTATACTGACAGATTGGAAGAAATTCTTCAACTTATATTTGAAATGAATCAGAATAACGTTGCATGTCCGATGGCTGTTGTCCTCTTACAAGATAACTATTCTCATTTCTCAAATGAGCTATTATTAAAAATTCACGTCACATCTAACTTGTCTATATTACAAATTCATATGTATGAACAAGATATTTTGAATTTTGAAGATATGTTTCCAGAAAAAGTTATTCTCCAAGCCATCATAGGTGTGCCAAGAATGATAATTTGGTTTGTTGAAAAAATTGATACATATTTTTGGAAGCTTTTAGCTAGTTTCACGTCTACTTTTCTCGGTAATCCAAGAACACCATTTATTTTTGTATTTGCTACACAAGATTTTAATGAAATAAACATTTTTAAGAAAGAATGTCATAAGACGTGGGATGAATACCATCTTTTGAATGTTGTGGCTATTTTTCTGCATGCACCTCATGTATCAAATAATAAAATTGCATCACATATTTCACAACAAAGTACTACAATTGCATTGCTTTATAACCAATTTAAAAACGACTCTTTCATGGAACTGTCACAATTATCAACCCGTGAATATTTCAATATTTTTTCAAAAAAACTTGTCAATATACATGGATACAAAATAAAACTTACAGATGGAAGACCATTGTATGGTTTACGGTTAGGAAAGCTCAAGGCTGAATCGAACAGTTTACTAACTTTCATAGAAAACATAAATGGAAAAGTTAAAATTCTTGCTAATCACAAAACTGACAAAATTAATATTTCAGGTGGCAAAACGACCATAAATGAACAAGCAGACATTTATGGAGATATATTCATTAAAAATCCAAGAAATCTATTCAAATCAACTTATTCTTTAAAACAGAGCTGTATGGCATTTTTAGTGCCTAAAGCTCTTCGTTTTCCACAATATATGAATGTAATTTTACCTTTCACATCTAGCTCTTGGGCACTTGTGTTTGGAAGTATACCAATTTTGACAATATTTTGGAAAATATTTAGGCGAGATTCAATATTTGAATTAAAAACCACCTTGGAAACTGTTAGAATATTTTTGAGTGGCAGCACCAATTTTACAGTTATTTCGTCGATCCAGAAATTCTACTTGGGTATGTGCTTGTTGTTAAGTCTAGTGGTTATGAATGCATATCAAGGTTCTTTGACTAGTTATTTAACAACCCCTCATTACTATCATGATATCGATACATTTGATGAAATAGTTGAATCTAATTTGATCTTGTCTGTACAATATATGCCTGATTCGAGTGAAGTTTTGGAAATATTACTTGAGGGTGATAGTGACAATAAAATAGCCAGAATTTTGATATCAAGGTCTGTGTTTATAGATAATATAAAAGAAACACTAGACAAAATTGCCTTCAACAGAACAATGATCTACGTTGATGCTGTAGAAATAATCAGTTTGTATGCTCTACTAGGCGACTACTATGAAGATGGTTATCCTCTTCTACATATCGCGAAGGACTGTGGACAATTTATGAGGATAACTTATCAATTTCCATTCGTTTCACCCTTTCAGGACAAGCTTGATATTCATTTGGGAAGGCTGTTTGAATCAGGAATTTCAAACCAATGGGTTCACGAGGACGAATACGAATTGATAATCACAACCATTAATAAGAGAATACTAACCGGATTGAAGCCTCTGGGACTAGCTCATGTTCAGACCTCCTTCTTCATTCTTCTTGGTGGGTTAACTTTGAGCACAATTTCTTTAATCATTGAGATTTTAGTTGACACTCGTGGATATTATTTATTTATAGAACAGGCAATGATATATATATTAGCTACAATTATGGTTATGTATCGTCATGTATTTAATTGAATTTTTTTTAAAATAAACTGTTATCTCTCATTTGACACAAATTTGGATATACTATTTAACATTTTCTATACTTAACAATGAAACCAATATTTGTTTAATTTTTGTAATTATTTTTGAAGGCTACTAAAAATTGGGTGCTCCGTGACGAAGGGGTTTGACCTGGAATTAATTGTCAGAAAGGAATGGATGAATTCCATCACCGTGTTTGTTGCCCTTTTGTTATGGCTCAATCTAATCACGAGAAATAGAGTGAATGAAAGGTTTTAATCAGTTGTTATTACGAGGATATTAATAATGTATGCAACTGAAATGTTTTGTGAGAAAGGCATAAAACTGTATGTCACTAACGGCTTTAAGTATCCTATAGTTTATAAATTTCAAAAATTTGAGCGTCACATATTGGTGTATCACAAACAGGGTAAGGAAAAGTGTTATATTATATATTTGGGGGTGGACGCGAGTGGAGAGAAGTGAGATTGATGCACTTAGATAATATTTAAGTTTTTGATGACATTAAGATTCATATAGGTCTATAACAAGGATCCGCAAAAATGTAGTCGGCAAAAGATCTCCGTGATTTCCTACACAGTTTCCTCGATATAATCAAGAGGAAATGTATACTGAAGGACAGCATCATGTTATTATGGTGAAGAACAGTGATTGTATTTATAAAGCGATGAAGCTTAGAATGTCCTTTGTACCTTTCTTTTGTGTTTATCTTTGTGTAGTCAAGAAAGGAAAGATTTCCATCTTGTCACTTTTACTCGTTCACTCCTTCCCTGTCGATGTTTGTAGAAGGTAATGTTCCTTTTTTTTCTTCCTAAATTTTAACATACATGGTTCTAACTCTTTTAGATTTATAATATAGAGTGTTACTGATTTGTTTATTTCCTAAATCTGACCTAGGACTTGTTTACAAATTATTATTTTGTATCAATAAGGGTAGTGTAATTTTAATATGTCACGCTTATTTAAATTTAGCTTGTTTTAGTGTGGATCTGAATTCACATTTTTGGACAGAGATGGGAAAATTCCTTCAATAATTGGGATTTTTTTTTTTTTTCTCGATGATGCCACCATTGTAGGAAAGTGATATTTGATTGCGGATTGCTAGATTATAGTTTTTTTATTCTAATTTTGTATTTTCTAAGATGTAATTATTGTGTGAAGTTTTTGTAAATTAAGTCTTATATATATTTGGTTGGGGCTTACCTGCTGTCCAAGTCTTTTGGAATATAGGTACACTACCCTACTTTTATTAATTTATGATAGAGTTTTAATTAAAGTCATGGTGACTTATTATTAGGCGTTCCTTTTAATTAATTAATATTATAACTCTCCTTACTAAATCACCATGAATTTAATTAATAGTATTACTGCTTCCAAAGCTACTAAATACTTTCAGTATCTTAATACTAAAGTCAAATTGAAACTTATTCTTAGGCGTTCCTTTCAATTAATTAATTTATGATAGAGATATGGAAGGGGGAAAATATTATAGTTTAAATTTATTTATGTGACTGAATACATATTTGTAAAGTTGTTTGATCTTAATGATACGTATTTTTAGATCGTTTGTAATTAAGTATCAATCTTAACTAATGAATAATCAAACTTTTAAATTTATGTACTAGCAATGGTAAAAGTAAAAATTGTTATAATTTAAATTTATTTGTGTGTCTGCGTGAAAAGAGTTTGCATTTTTTTTCTCACTTTATTCCTAAATTTATAAAAAATCACACAATGCTTATGACATCTAACAGTTAAAATTAACAAATTAATTCATCTAGTATAAAGGTCATAACTTAATTTTATTTGTTCTTAGAATGGTTGTGCTTTTAATATGTTATTTTTAAAAAAGGCATGGTGTCAGAGACATAAACTTCCCGTTGGATAGTGACTGAAAGAAACTCTAAATTGAGAATCGTCTAAAATACCAAAAGCGTTGGTGTTATTTTTTGTTTGTTTATTTTTTTAAAAGTGAAAAGCCATTGACCCAAATAAAACGGAATAAGTTCGAGTTGCAACTTTCACCGTGGTGAGTCAACCACCATAGAGACAAATGAAGGACATACGTACTGGTGACGAGTTTGGCTGCGACACTTGGTCAGCTACAACTTGGTCAGGGACAGGTAGGGGAAAGTATGGCGGGGACAAAATCCTATACTCAGCTTTCAATCCATGCCTAGCTTTCGTTTGGAGAGGAATATTCCCTCGGAATAATACAATTCCTCCTCGACCCATGCCCATTAGGGAGAAAAATAAACATCATCCTCAACTAACGCACGTATAGTATTCAAACCAAAATCAAATGGGTTCAAGGCCCACAAATAAAAATCAAAAGAGAAATTTCCACAAATAATACAACAGTATGATTACGTGCTAGGTGACGTAAAAATAAAGAGTAAGGACGTGTGATGTCAGTTTCCTGCCATGGCCTGATCACTACTGACACAATCAAGTTAAATTGATGGCTGAATTCAGCCGGTGTTTTCCATCAGGGAACTTGTCTGTATGATCGATTATGACGGTGACGAAATTGAACTAGAGCCGTTGACATATCTACAATGTGCTCTTTTTACATTTTCTTTCTCATGGCGGAACTCAGCCTTTCCCTAATAAAATAATGAGTTTTATATATAACCCTATTTATATTTCTAGAATTTATAGCACTTTGGGGGGATGAAGATATTTTTAATATTATTACTACACTGCGGGTTATAACCATTGTGGTTATCCGCAATGAAAATACTTAAAAAAAATATTGATTTTTTATATTGAACAGTTTATTTATTATTTTATTATTATTATATATTATTATTATTATTAATTACTGGTTGGAAATGCGTTAAAAATAATCTTTGGAATAAATTATACTCGTAAAACCTTGAAATGAGTGGCAAGATTATAATAGATCCTTTATTAATTGCAAATGAGTTTGTGACCTGCTTTCATCCCATGTACAATTCCAACCAATCTGTCTTACACCACCCCGTTATTTAAATTATCGTGCTCTTGTATTCATACAACATTACACCTTGAATTTTTAATGCTATCAAAAAGTTTAGTTCTTCTTGATGTGCCACGACAGATGGAATTCCAAGCTTTATTGTAAAAGGCTGTGCAATTATTCTCAATCCATTGTTAGCCCATACCATCTAACATAAGCCTATCTTACGTAACTTTTCTCCTAAATGGAAACAATCTGTTTTCCTAACTGTTTTAAAAAAGGGGCAAAAATAAATGTTGGTAATTTATAGACCTACATCTTTCTTAAATAATTTTCCTAAAGTATTTGAAAAAAATTAATTCTGAGGCATGTTGCCCTTCAATTCTTACTTCAGAACAGATTGATTCTAATTATTTTGACCACTATTCGACCACTATTTGACTACTATTTGACCACTATTTGACCACTATTTGACTACTATTCTCTTGAAACTATGCAATCTTGGCCTATCTCACTCATATGAAAATTGGTTGAACAGCTATTTGCATAGTAGAGCATTTGCTATTAAAGTAAATTAGGATACCTCCAACATATTTTTAGCCCCTTTCTGTAGATCGTAAAGTTTTAATTTAGCTACTTTTCTCTTTAACGTGTTTATTGATGACATTGGTTAATACTTAAACTCATATAGCTTTTTTACTCTTTGTAGATGATGTAAAACTATTAACCACTTCCATAGCCATATGGTCTAAGGCGCTACTCTCACAGTAGCTAGACTATTGATGACGGGGAGATCAAGTTTCTATACCTGGTCGGTTTTAACGGTGTTTTATCCAAATGGTTTTCTACTCTCCTTTCACGCAAATATGATTACACTTCCTATCAATATAACCTTCCTGATACCTAAAACCACTAGCGTAATTAGTATATAAGCTTATATCCCGAACAGGTAGTAATGTGCTAAAAATATTTAAGACTATCAAATCAATTGTATATTGTATAGCTTTATAAAACACATAAATTATATTGTACAGTTATCTCTTGAAAATGGAATGTCTATTAATAATGTCTAAGATCAACTCCATATATTTTACGAGGAAAAATAATCTTGTATTTTTTGCTTATAAATTGGTCAGTAAAAACATAATATGTTCTCTTTATATTAATGATCTAGGGGTTCTTGTGGACAACAAACTCTAGTTCCACTATCATGTTGACAATATACTATCTCAATCATCGAAATTACTTGGACATGTAAAATTTATTACCTCTTCATTTAAGAAATGTGGCTATATTTTATGTCTGTACTATGCATTGGTTAGATCTAAGCTATAATATTCACGTTTTGCTTGGAATTCTATTACCTCTGACAATCATATTGGAAAATTTTCAATATTAATTTACTGCTGCTTGCTATAAATTCTTCACTAATTGTATTTATTAAACATGTTGTACCTTTAACATATAAATTTGCATTATTCTAGATATATCATTACTTAGCTACTCTAAAATTGTTTATTCAATCATCTTACATATTTATAATTACCTGTCATGCACTGTGTTATTTTCAGTGCTGGCCAGTTATAGGTCTTGTGACTGTTGGCCAGCATTTATAATAAAGGAAATAAAAATTAATTGAAGAGTGTAAATGACGTTTTATTTGCCTAGTATATACAAAAAATGTTAAACCTCTACGAAACATATATCGAATTCTATTGTTAGGCGTGTAAGTATATTGTTCACCACTCTCCTTTCATGCAAATGAGGGAGCATTTACTCTAAATGAATCCTTCTTAATTCCTAACCCATTACTGTAATTAGTACATAGGCGTATAAGCCGAACACTTAGTAATACGAGGTGTTAAAATATCTATGGAACAATTAAATAAATTAGATCAGCCATTATGCTTTGCTGGCACTAAGACTTCTATTCTTTATGTAGTATTTGTGTCTCTAATTCTCTTACTTAGTGCCATAATTCTGATAATCTTAATATGTTGGCATAATCATATAAATGTTTCTAGAGATACTTGTAAATAAAAACAACCTAATTATTTGTAAAGAGCGTTAATTAATATTGATTGTTGTACTCTGATAATAATATATTGTGGTTCACTGTATTTAAATAGTTAAATTTAAAAAACTTTTCTTAACATTTTCAAATCCTTTATTTTATAAATTATTTAAATAATATTGTTTTATAGTTTGTTATAAGATTTTCAAATTGCCTATTTGAAGGTTTTATCTTACTCCTCTTAAGAAATTCAATTATTAACTTTTTTACTTTATACTCCTTTCTCTTTTTTATACTTTATGTTTTCTTTCTCACATAATTGCTTGTTAAGTCCGGTGGATGGACTGACCCGTAAGATTCGAGAGGATCGCCAACCTTTACATGTAGTACTCATTTGGTGTCATCAGTGTGATTAAAAATATCCGGAAGCTTTAAATATCGGATTAGTACTATATCAACTAGTTTTTGAATCTCCCAATTATTTTGACTTTTACATATGATGCCACTGGAATGTATTTTTTCGAATTGGAGTAAATCAGTATCAGCAAATTTTAAACGAATATTATATCTTAAATGGCACCTATAGTACTTATTTTAAAGTACCCAATTATTTGTGCATGTTAACTATCTATTTTCAATTTTATAATTGATATATTCTATAAAATAATATATATTATTTCGTTAGTCTAAAATCTGAAATTACCATCGGTATTGAAATTTGATATTAATTATGAAATATCTTAAAAATCATTTAAATTGTTAATGTTGCCGTCATATAATCTCATATTTTCTTTTACATATTTTAATTAGTTAAAATTATTAAATGTGTCATATTCTAGTATAATCGTCTTTCTAAAATTTATATGGATTTTTGCGTCAACTTGGTTGAAATTACTAACCCTGCTCAAGGTATTTGTGATAGCTTGAATAATCCCTTTCAATCACACAGTTTCAAATTTTCCAGTACCGATAGCTAAAAACTAATTAATCAATAAATCTGATTAGAAGGGGTTTTGAAATATTCTAATACTGTAATTTTTTATTTTTAAGGTGGAAATAGAACCCACTTGGTGTACATACGTCATCGTGAGGCTTGAAATCATTCTTTATACTATCTGTGCTTGGTGAAAATATATTTTTAGTAGATAATGACCCACTTCGGTGGACGCATGGCTTAAGGCACTACTCTTGCAATAGCCTAGACTTCCGAGGAGATCGGGGTTCGATCCTGGTTGGGTGTAATGAGGTGTTTTTTTTTTAATAGTTTTCCACATAAATACGGGTATATTTCCTGTAAGTTTAACCTTTCTAATCCCTAACACATAAGTGTGATTATTATATAGGTGTATAAACCGAACCTGTTCAGTTATTGCTGAATATAATTTATACTAAAAGAACACACTAGCAAGTAGACACAAGTATGTAGGCCAAAGTTTAGCGGACATTTGAAAATTAGTTCAATATCTCACCACTAGAAAGCATTACTACGATAATATGACTGAGAGTCACAATATCTACTATTAATACTTTCTTTCAAGGTCACATGATTCTTTGTAAGGGTAGCAAAAGAAAAGAAACTTGGTAACTTATAGGGAACACTTACTAATGTTGAAAATCACAAGTGACCTTGGTGTAGAGATAATCATCAATAAAATAAGGCCCGAAGGCTGTTATGAAGGATAGTGGGCCGGTTGCCTAGCCGTGAGCAGTGGCGAGGCACCAAGCTATGAGCCGACCAGGTTGTTATGGGTAGTGTAGGGCGACTTTATCCACCCCACCCCCCAGTTTAATGAATTGAATTAAATTGAATTGAATTAGTGCCCTAATTTGAGATGTGTTGAATAGAAATATCTTTCAACTTAATCTTTCATCTATAATATGTTGCATTCTAAAGGCCCAAAAGTAGGGATAGGGATTGGAAAAACTGCTACAATGGTGGAGCAGGAGCAATCTGTTACTGCTCCACCACTGGACCTGTGCCTTTTACCAGCTCCTTTTTGTCACAGTCACTATATTCGTACCTAGTTTTTTTTAGCACTGTGTCTACTGCTCATTCGGATTGTATGCATTTATTCTAATTATGCCAATATGGATTTTAAATTAAGTGCACCCACATTTGTTTGGAATGAGAGTTGAAAACGTTTAGTAAAAATCACCCTCAGTGCACCCAGCCGGAATCGAACCGTAATATCCCTATAATCGGCAGTCCAGTCTAGTGCGAGAGTGAAGCCAGAGACCAGAGGTTGGCAACCTTTTTGATATCGTGGGCCATATGAGTTTTAAATTTTTTCTGGCTAATTTGAAAAAAGTAGAACAAAAAAAAAAGTTCAATTTTACATTTTACATGTAGTAATTAGTTATTATGTTCATTTTTTTAAACAAATTGTTTGTTTGCTAAATATTTTGTGGGCTAGATAAAAATCAGTCAGTGGACCGTAGGTTGCCTTAAATAATTTTATCACCAAGCGGGTCCCTTCAATCCTGATCTCAGCTCTGTGGCAAGAACACAAAGTATCCACTTCCTTTCTACTGTACGACTGCTCCAAAATATCTCCAAAGCATAAAGGAAGAAGGTTGCTTCGGACCTGTTACAGTGCTGTCTGTAACAGAGACGAGGAGCAAGGTTACTTTGGACCTGTTACAGTGCTGTCTGTAACAGAGACGAGGAGCAAGGTTACTTTGGACCTGTTACAGTGCTGTCTGTGACAGAGATGAGGAGCAAGGTTACTATGGACCTGTTACAGTGCTGCCTGTGACAGAGACGAGGAGCAAGGTTACTTTGGACCTGTTACAGTGCTGCCTGTGACAGAGATGAGGAGCAAGGTTACTTTGGACCTGTTACAGTGCTGTCTGTGACAGAGACGAGGAGCAAGGTTACTTTGGACCTGTTACAGTGCTGCCTGTGACAGAGACGAGGAGCAAGGTTACTTTGGACCTGTTACAGTGCTGTCTGTAACAGAGACGAGGAGCAAGGTTACTTTAGACCTGTTACAGTGCTGCCTGTGACAGAGACGAGGAGCAAGGTTGCTTCGGACCTGTTACAGTGCTGTCTGTAACAGAGACGAGGAGCAAGGTTACTTTGGACCTGTTATAGTGCTGTCTGTGACAGAGACGAGGAGCAAGGTTACTTTGGACCTGTTCCAGCGCTGCCTGTTACAGAGACGAGGAGCAAGGTTACTTTGGACCTGTTACAGTGCTGTCTGTAACAGAGACGAGGAGCAAGGTTACTTTGGACCTGTTACAGTGCTGCCTGTGACAGAGACGAGGAGCAAGGTTACTTTGGTACCTGTTACAGTGCTGTCTGTAACAGAGACGAGGAGCAAGGTTACTTTGGACCTGTTCCAGCGCTGCCTGTTACAGAGACGAGGAGCAAGGTTACTTTGGACCTGTTCCAGTGCTGCCTGTTACAGAGAGGCGAGGAACAAGTTTACTCCCGACCTGTTACAGCGGCGCGTATTTGATCCGTGGACCAGTGACAAAAAGGAACAGCTCCTTTCGTCTGTCAGGAACAGGTTGTGAATGTGACATCAGAGGAGCAGTGACAAAGGAGCAGGTTGTGATTTCATAACCCATCCCTAGGTAGGAATGTTCGATTCATGGGCTTTGAATCTATTCTCGGGATCGATCAAGAGGCGTAGTATCGATTCAGGCAAAAGATCGAGTGTATTGAATCGATCTTCCAAAGATCGATCTAACGATTCGTGTAAATAAAGTTTGCTCTATCTAACTACACTAACCATAAGTGGCGCACCTAGAAATTTACACCGAGGGGAGGAGTGGGGGAGGCTTCAAAATGTACCAAGGGTGGGGGTGGCGTCAAAATGTATCGAGTGGAGGGGTGGGGAGACGTCAAAAATGTATCAAGGAGAGGGGTGGGGCCATCAAAATGTATTGAGGGGTGGGTGAGGAAGCAAAAATGTATGACTTATTAAATGCCTCTGGTACGATAATTATATAATTTTTGTGGTAACCACAAAGGGCAGTGATTTTAATAATGTGTGTGGCCTTATTCAATGTACACTTTGTTACTGTTCTGTTTTCTTATTTGTAAATTTAGGGGCACTTGTGTGTAGTTGTAGGCTTACTATAATAATTTTTCACATTGAGGAGCACTTTAAATGTTTTACTCAAAGAGAAGAATCAGAGGTGGTGGGAAAACTATATTTATGTAAATGGAAGGAGGCCGTTAGTTAAATTATGAATTTAAAAAAAAAGGTTTTTGCCCTCCAAATCAAAAAGGAGATTGGGGATCCAGGAGCTTCCAGAAAATTCTTAAGAAAATCGGACTATATATTGGAGGCAAACCAGAACCTTAACCACAAGACACCACAGAGGGACGCATTTTTTTTTTCCTCAGTCAGAGCGAATTAATCTTTCAAAAATTGTGAAATCAGTACACCTTATTTGTTTGAATTAATTGATCGAGAACTAGTGATCGTACTAAAACTAATCACACTTGCTGGCGTTCATCTTGAGGAAACCTCACAACTTTTAGTGGGGGTGTGTGTCTCAAAACTTGGGAATCACTAGCTTGGTGGAAGTGTAGCTTGTAGGTGTAAGCAGTCTGTAACTACTAAAACTCCATGGGGCAAATGAGGTTCATACGAGATATTTTCAAACTATTGACTTTTTGGCCAACACGTCACCATAAATATACTACAGAATAAAAATTGATGTTATAATTTACAGAACCTAGACGTAAAAAGAGCAGATCAGTGGATTATTCTCTTCACTTTACTAACTAAAGACAAAAAATAACTAATTAGGAGCTCAAGATTGCAAGACTTGTTTTCCAAATCTCCATAGTACTAATAGTCAACAAAAACATTTCCTAAGGCCAACAAAATTAAATTTCCCTTGTTCGATTCGAAGTTTTGATTTCTTTCGATCTTTTTGAAATCGTTAGAAAAATAATCGATACGCGATTCAGATCAAGGCCTTTGAATCGATTCAAAAAATCAATTAATCGAGGGCAAAGAATTGATTTTCGAAAAGATTGATCCAAGATCGAACATCCCTACCCAAGGGGTTATTGGTGGGTGCTATGATTTTCTTTGTGTTTACAGTCCTCTGTCCATTCCATTGTATTGTCTTGTCATTAATAAATTTACTATTAAAAGAAAGAATAATCTATCATCATCCAACGTACACAATTAGTACGATTATTATAACATACGTGTATTCCAGATGGATAGTAATATGTGGTGCAAAAAAAAGTTCCACTTCTTTAGTCATGCAATACCATATGAGCTAATATTACTGACGTTTGACGCTAATATGAATTCTCCTATTATTTTGATCTTTTTTTAACATTAAAGCCTTCTTGAATAAATTTAAAGTACGTACTGCACTAAAATATTAGCCTAAGCATTGATAAGAAGATTATATAAAAATATATTACTAATCATATTTACGGAAGGGGAGTTTTTTATTCTCCTCCTTTGTACAGTATTAAATGGGTCTACCAACTATTTGGTCTCAAACAGGTAGCGTATTCTAGAAATGGGGTAGATTTATAAACGGTCAAACAAACAACTATATCGGGAGGCTATCTATCGTGTTTAAAAAGAAACATTTCTCAACACAGAAAATGATTAAGAATTAATAGCCAGAGCTATTATTTATGCTTATTAGTGGGGATTACTCCACCTAGATATCATATTCTGAAAATTGAAAAATGACACCTGGACACGGGATGGCTTGTGATATTAATAATCACATATTTTGTAGCCGACGATTTCTGCTAAGTCCATCATAGACTCTGCCTTAAAATATGAGTGAAGAATGACCCAGGGCACGGGACGAATCCTGGATAGCTCAGTGGTTAGAGCATTGGCGTACTAAGCCAGAGGTCCCGGGTTCGATTCCCGTGTCCAGGTGTCATTTTTCAATTTTCAGAACAGAAAAATGAGCTTGTATAGTCTTTCATGTTATACGTATCTTTTTTAAAGCTTGTCTACGGTTCTACGGTGAAAATGTAAGTGTCAGCTAGCAGAGAAATGTTCAATGGAAACATTGGCTGGCGGTAATATTAGGAACGTTTAATAACACTTTATTTTTATAAGTGTATGACATTGTTACATGGCACATGTATTTCGTTCCTCTGAGTGTGGATTGTTCACCTCTCTGGTGACAGAGAGTGTTGCCCAGTGTACACCACATGAGGTTGTCCACACACGTCTTACCAGTAGTGGGATAATGATCGTGAATATGGAGGTGTGGCCCAGTGAGAGTCTTAAATCTAACTTAAGCCAAATTTAGCAATCCCTGGTGAACATTGGGATAATTCTCTTTAAGAGAAAAAAAAACACACCTCAAGGCATCAGCCGGGAATCGAGCTGGGAACCCTTAGGTTTGCAATCAGGTGCAGTGACCACTACACTTAGTGGAAGGATACAATATTATTGTTCATACAGTGATACTATGCAAATACAATTTATTTCCGAATTGGTTGACATTAGTGACTTCCAGCTAAAGTTGGCAATAAATAGCCTTCTGTCACCTACACTCCTAATGTAGATGGGATATATATATATATATATATATATATATATATATATGGTTGATCTTATCACTTTCCACACATGCACATGACTTGATTCGTAACAGTTTGCGCCGTATTTGAATGTCACGAAGCACGCAAAGCTATGACTATCCATGAAAGCTCAACCTTCTCAATATAACAGTTTAGTAATGTCTTTATTGCGTTTTTTCCTAGCTGGTGGTGTCCTGATGATTATCTAATTTTCATAATTTATTCACGTATTTTTCAAGGGCTCCACTTTATACAATTCAGCCAATCTATAATTCCAATTAATCATTTTTAAAATATAAATAAATATATTAATGATGTTGGAGCCACTTCAGTGACTGCATGGTCTAAAGTGCTCTTCTCGCAGTTGACTAGACTGCCGATTAAGGGGATATCAAGGTTCGTATCTCGGTCGGGTGTGGACTATTAAGTGTGGTTTCCTCCAAAATGCTTTTACACACTCCTCCCACGCAACACAATAAATAAATTAATTAAATGACTGCTCAATCAAATGATTCATACTGGTGCTCATTATGGGTGTCACTATTTAAAACTTGCAAGAAACTTTATTGCTATGGAGGAAGAAGTCAGGGATTGAATCCTGGTATTAGCAAGGCGTGATCATTTTAAAAGTGTTACTAGATACCTATATCTATATAGACGGTATTAGCATCATGCTACAAGAATATTTCACTGTTTACATTAATATATTCTTCTTTAATAAAAGTTTATATTTTAAATTTTGTTTTATTTAAAAATGTTCTCCATTTCAATTGATTCCAGAATAGAATGTCTTCCTTTGTCATTTTTGAATGTGGTAATCCTAACTGAAGGTGTTTGTCTGGTTTGCAAGAACGAAACTGTGTAGGCCATTAGTTTTATTGGAACGTAAGTGGAGTTATTTTCATACCAAGCACTGTGATTTGTCCACAAAACGTGAGTGGCACGGAAAGCAGTCTCAAACACATTAATGCGGCACTACTGGCCCTAAATGGTTTTCTATTCTTCTTGCGCGCAAATGTGGGTGCACTTCCTCCCAATTAAACCTTCCCAATTAAAACTTCCCAATCCCTGAACCATTAATGTAATTACTAATAGGCGTACAGCCCAAACGGGCAATAGGATGCGGTGCTAAAAAAAAATACCTCACTCACACTACCTTCACACGTAGACACGTTCTTCCATACCGACCATTTTCTTTATTGGTGTTCCACTTTCTTTTAATCCAGATTGGGGTAAATTTCCTTTAAATTCTACCTTCCTAATAGTTTCTTATTTTTTATTTAGCACCGCATCTTACTACACTTTCGGGTTTATACTCTTATGTACTAATTACGCTAATGAATTATGAATTGGCAAAGTCGAATTTAGAGGAAATGAACCCGCATTTGCGTGGAGTAGGGTGAAAAGCCTTGAAGGAAAAATCCCCCCAGTTCACCATATCGAGATTCAAACCTTGATCTCCCCGACCTCGGCAGCCTAGCTCAACACTAATATAGCGCGTTATCTAACTAATCCATCGAGGTGGGTTCCTAATAGTTACCACATTAGAGTCAATATACGGATAGCCCAGATAACAAGTAAAACACGGTCCACAAAAAAATACGAGTGTATATTTAAAAATGCTAAAATTGAAAGCGATGTTCCTTGGAAATAATATACTTTGTTTGTAGGTTAGCATTTTGTTTACTTTAAAGCTATAAGTTATACTTTGTAAACAATAGGCTTATTCTGGTGGGAGCGAGCTATATATGGTGCTTTTTGGATTTATATAATATTGCTATTTCTTTAGGTCAATACTTTGTACATGACTAGACGTTAACATAACTTAACTACCTTCATTTGTTAGGTTGGATTATTTAAAGATAATGTAGGTTGGTTAAGGATAGTTTTGAAGATTAACAAATGTCCCTAGTGTGACAGGAGCTTTGAGTTAAAATAAGAGGGAACATACCAGCATTTATCTGAAGAAAAGATAGAAAATCATACCTTAGTGACACCACCCCCAGAATTTGAGCTCACCAGTTGGCTGACATTAGTACGATCTAGCAGAGATAGCTTTATCGATAGTTTTATTGTTAAGGTAAAAGAGGAAACTTTTTTTTTCAGTTTGAAAAATTCTAGGGGAGCCCTTTCCCTTTTCTGGTCATTCATTTTTACATTTAACAATGTTCTTCGTTGCTGTGATCCTTACACCAGCCACCCCAATTTATATCTTCCACTATACCAATAAGTAGTTTATTCTTCTAATTTTGGAAATTTGAAAAACCCTCATTTTACCAGCCTCCACTTATAAATATAAAATATTTAGTATTAATTTTGTTATTTAGAATGTTTTCTTTACATTCCTGGCCAATTTAATTTTCTATATTCCCTTACATGTTTTTTATACTTCTTCCGGAGCTAAATTTTGAAATTTAAAATGTTCAGACCTTTATATGTTTATTTAGAATAGTCCCTAAGCCC
Organism: Timema podura; assembly: GCA_033556935.1. Lineage (NCBI taxonomy): Eukaryota > Metazoa > Arthropoda > Insecta > Phasmatodea > Timematidae > Timema > Timema podura. The sequence goes on along the minus strand of JAVRXN010000008.1, from coordinate 9,320,765 downwards.
ACTTGATGAATTTCAGTTCTCTACCACACATATACGTAGTTTTTGTAACAGTTTTGGAAATTTTGTCCCCCCACCCCCACCACCAACCACAGTCATTTCTCCAACTTGTTCTAGTTTTATTTTGTTATCTGAAGGAGTCCTTCTATCAAATTTAAATTTTCTACCCCTCCCAAAAGTGATTTTTATATATCCTCACCCCTTTTTTGCGATATCCTGGAGTCCCATTTAAAATGTTGAGATTATTCTGGCTATTTAAGTGTCCCCTTCACCCTCCTTACGAATTTAAGTTTTCTACCACACTTAAAATAAATTGTCTATTAATTTTGGAAATTTTAAGTCCCTTCCCCCCTCACTCCAATTGTCAAATTACCATTTAGAAATTTCAAGTGTTAAGGGATGTTTGGCTATCTAGTGTTATACTTCTGTTTGATAAATTAAAATTTTCTATCATACTTAAAATTTGTTTTTTATAAACCTCATCCACTCACAATATTTCCTGGAGTCTCATTTTAAAATTGTCAGACTTTTATTGTTATTTGTATTGGTATCTTTCTTTACTTTCATGCCGAATTTCAGTTTTTTACTTCATTTATTAGTAGTTGTAGTCTTTAAATTTTTGAACCCTCCTCACCACAAATTCTTTTTCGAAACCATTCTGAGAAATTTTAAATTCTAAGATTAATTTGGTTATCTGGAATTTTTCCTTACCTGTGTGCCAAATTATAATATTTTGCCTAATTTAAAAAGTATTTTCTTACTATAGCTTATACCCCTTCATTTCCCAATCCCATTAGAACATTTTAAATGTTCAGGCTTTTATGCTTTTATTTCTATATACTTAAAGAATTTCAATCACCCTACCATCACACATTAGCGTAAGTGCGTATAACTCGAACGGGTAGTAAGACGCAGTGCTAATAAATAATAATAATAATAATAATAATAATTTGAATGTGGATACCTTGTATAGGCTACAAATAAACATTAAAAACTCTACTTTTGTAAAGAAATATTGCAAATGAAATTAAAACTAAACCATAGAAAGTAGTTTTTTTACCCAAAATGTTTAAAATTATAATAGCTTGTTTTTTCCCTATAAAACATTTTTGCAAACTATTTTGATTTCAACTATACTACTTCATCCGGCGAGAACCCTCCCGACATAAGGTGTGGAAAATTGTGAAATTGGGGAGACTATGTATTTTACAGGGCTTGTGGATCGATTACTAGCTTGGAGCTATCTATCTCCCATATTTAGATCTCCCAACAAACTAGGTATAATAGTTCACCAAGCTACAGGTAGATAGCAGCACTGACAAGTGGCGCAGGAATTCGCACGATCTAGAGGTGAGGGCTCGCAACTTCATCGAATGTTGCTCTAATCAAGGGTTTCTTTGATCGAGCTTTGGGTGGCTGAGGCTCGTTCTGCAGATATCTCGAGGGTTGTTTAAGTACAGTATACTATACAACCTTTTACCCCCACCTTCCCTTAGTAATATGAACAATGCTGTAGGAATAGGAGTTTAATATGTTTTAAAATCATTTGATCAAACATTATAGTAGGAGTTGGATCCAACCCAACAGGATTGACTGACTAGCTAGTGTCTGACTCGACATATTAGGTTTGAATCCCGAATAAGTGCATTGAATATTGTTCACCACGTTGTGATTTTCAATAAGCGTATGCTTGTTTTTTTCAATGTCTTAGAAAGGAGGTCAAGAGATGTCCATAAGTATACAAATTTTTTTTTTATTAGAGGTAGGTTTATACTAAAGGATTTGTAATTCATTTTTAAATAATATGATCAAATAAATCTGCTTACTTTAATTTTTTTAAACTAATTACTGAATGATCCACATGGACATGCGGGTTAAGAGGGAGAGAGATCAACCATTTAGTAAAGAAAATATGCTGGCCACACCTAGCCGAGATTTAGAACCTTATCTCATCACGTAAGCGGCAAACCAGGGTAGACGAGGTTGATCCTCAGGTTTGTCGCTCTCTTGGGGTTGGGGGGTCTCCGCTAGGTGTATTCTCCTAAATGGCTTCCCCCTCTTCCTCAACACATACCTCCTTTAATTCTTATACTTTCCTTATCTCCAAACCATTACTGTGATTAGTTTCGGATAGCTCGGATGGATATAAAACGACACGTTGTAAAAAAAAAAGTTTCTGTTTTTGTTATAAAATGTTCATCCTAACCTCTTGTAGGGCCTATTCACATTTCCTTAAAATCCAATCTCATCATCCTGTGTCTTTAGACAAGTGTATTTTGTTGTATCCGCGTCTTCCTGCCAGTTCGGGCCGTACGCATTAATTAATTACCCAAATTTATCAGAGATGAGGAAGATTCAGTTTGAGGAAGTGTACTTGCATTTGATTGTAGGGAGAATGGAAAGCTATCTAGGAAAATTCACCTTCAGTACAGCTGACTGGAATTCGAGTTTTGATCTCCCCTTCATGGGCAGTCCAGTCTTTTGTGAGATAAGTTAATGTAGGGTTAATACGAAGCTGGAAAAGTCAGAGATTTCGGTGTGATAGAGTGACGTAAGGGACATTTTAAATTGTCACATGAATTTTCGGATATTATTGCAATGGTTTTTTAACTGCAAAGTGAAATATTACCACCCAATTTAACGAATTAGCTAAATTTCCAATTCATGGGATATCTCTAATAGCTCTGACACGTTCTAAATTCTATTGTTTCTTTCAAGGCCGCCAATAATTTCAGGAGGGGGGGTTGGTGAGCAAATTCCCCAATTTCTGGAGGCTATACAAAATTCTAATTAATAAACACCCCCAGAAGCTATCTGAAGTGCTTTTTATGGTAACACAGCCTCCTAATTTGTACTTGTGCCTTAATTTTGATATTGTTTGAACCAAAAATAAAGCCATAGCCTGTATATTTTCTGAAAATTGGAAAATGACACTTGGACACGGGAATCAACCCGGGAACTTTGGTTTAGTACACCAATGCTCTAACCACTGAGCTATCCAGGAATCGTTCCATGCCCAGGGTCATTCATTCTTCACTCATATTTTAAGGCAGAGTCTGTGGTGGACATGCGTAAATCATCGGCTACAAATGTGTGATTTTATTAATATCACGAGCTATCAGATAACGGAGCCATCTTCGACTCGGTAGTTGGATTTTTGCTACCACTTGTACAGTTATTATAATTTTCATTTTTCAATTTTCAGAATACAATATCTAGATGGAGTAATCCTCACTAAAAGCATAAATAATAGCTTTGGCTATTTAATTCTTAAATATGCAATCCCGTACAGTTATAATAATTGTACAAATGGCAGCAATAAGCCAACCACCGAGTCGAAGATGGCTGCGTTATCTGATAGCTCGTGATATTAATATAATCACAGACTTGTAGCCTACGATTTCCGCATTTCCATCACAGACTCTGCCTTAAAATATGAATGAATAATGACCCTGGACACGGATGATTCTTGGATAGCTCAGTAGTTATAGCATTGGCGTACTAAGCCAAAGGTCTCGGGTTCGATTCCCATGTCCAGGTGTCATTTTTCAATTTTCAGAATACAATATCTAGATGGAGTAATCCTCACTAAAATCATAAATAATAGCTTTGGCTATTTTATTCTCATATATATTTTGTTCAGTAAATCTCGGGTGGGAGGGAGGTTGAGGTTGAACCCTCAAACTATGGATGGCTTTTTTTTTCTGTAAGAAAGTTGAATTTGTAAATTTCTAAAATGTATCAGCTATGTAGTGTTATATAAGCTACGGCGGTTCAAACAGAAAAAAAATATGTCCAAAACCATTTCCCAAACTTGATCGACCTCGCCAGAGATGCCGACTTACTCATTAGTTGTCCGAGCAGCCACCAGGAGATGTGTAGGCGCTAGCGAGGCAAAGAAGTGTTGGCTGGTGTTTATCGTCAGCCCAGCTTTCTTCCAACTTTTTAATTAACTGGCTCGAAGACATCAGATAGGGGCGGCCGCGCTTCTTTGAAACTCGAGCGACACAAAAACTGTTTCCCAATTGACGAGACACAAGTACAGGCCGAGACAAAAGTTCCGGAGTCACATTAAAAAAAAAATATAGACAGGCCTCACTGTCGGGTATACAAACCGGTAGTCCTACTCGGTTTAATACGTCAAGCTCGTCAAGGTACTGTCTTCCAACGAAGAGAGGTCGACGTTTGAATCTCGGTTGGTTTTTATGAGTGTGAATGTTTCCAAATGGGTTTTACACTCTTCTACTCAAATACGAATATATTTAACTTTAAAATTTTTTGTGGATGAACCGTACAAATATTAAAAAAACAGTTGGGGGGGGGGGAAATACTACGGCATGTTTTAATTATTTTTTCCCCCTTCTATACCCATCCATGCTATTCTCATGCTTAATACAAAAATAGATAAGAATGATAAAGATAACATTTAGAAGAAATATACTAGGGCAGGGTAAAATACCTTTTTTAGGAAGTAATTTCTACCGAAAAACAGGCTATACCTGTATTTACGTGGTAGAAAGGTACTAGGGCAGGGTAAAAGACCTTTCAGGAAGTAATTTCTACCGAAAAACAGGCTATACCTGTATTTACGTGGTAGAAAGGTACTAGGGCAGGGTAAAAGACCTTTCAGGAAGTAATTTCTACCGAAAAACAGGCTATACCTGTATTTACGAGGTAGAATGGTACTAGGGCAGGGTAAAAGGCCTTTCAGGAAGTAATTTCTGCCGAAAAACAGGCTATACCTGTATTTACGAGGTAGAATGGTACTAGGGCAGGGTAAAAGGCCTTTCAGGAAGTAATTTCTACCGAAAAACAGGCTATACCTGTGTTTGCGTGGTATAAAATGTACTAGGGCAGGGTAAAAGGCCTTTCAGGAAGTAATTTCTACCGAAAAACAGGCTATACCTGTGTTTGCGTGGTATAAATGTACTAGGGCAGGGTAAAAGGCCTTTCAGGAAGTAATTTCTACCGAAAAACAGGCTATACCTGTGTTTACGTGGTATAAATGTACTAGGGCAGGGTAAAAGGCCTTTCAGGAAGTAATTTCTACCGAAAAACAGGCTATACCTGTGTTTGCGTGGTATAAATGTACTAGGGCAGGGTAAAAGGCCTTTCAGGAAGTAATTTCTACCGAAAAACAGGCTATACCTGTGTTTGCGTGGTAGATATGTACTAGGGCAGGGAAAAAGACCTTTGAGAAAGTCATTTCTATCGAAAAACAGGCTATACCTGTATTTACGAGGTAGAATGGTACTAGGGCAGGGTAAAAGGCCTTTCAGGAAGTAATTTCTGCCGAAAAACAGGCTATACCTGTATTTACGAGGTAGAATGGTACTAGGGCAGGGTAAAAGGCCTTTCAGGAAGTAATTTCTACCGAAAAACAGGCTATACCTGTATTTACGAGGTAGAATGGTACTAGGGCAGGGTAAAAGGCCTTTCAGGAAGTAATTTCTACCGAAAAACAGGCTATACCTGTATTTACGTGGTAGAAAGGTACTAGGGCAGGGTAAAAGGCCTTTCAGGAAGTAATTTCTACCGAAAAACAGGCTATACCTGTGTTTGCGTGGTAGATATGTACTAGGGCAGGGAAAAAGACCTTTGAGAAAGTCATTTCTATCGAAAAACAGGCTATACCTGTGTTTGCGTGGTATAAATGTACTAGGGCAGGGTAAAAGGCCTTTCAGAAAGTAATTTCTACCGAAAAACAGGCTATACCTGTGTTTACGTGGTGGCAGAGCGATGAACCATGTAGGGAAGGTCACCATCGGTAGGCCTCCACACAGCAGGGATTCTAGCTACGAAATCTCAGTGACCGACAAACCAAACCAGCGTATACATATATTTTTAACACCGTGTCTTACTACCCATTCAGGTCACACACTTATGTACTAATTATGTTAATGGGTTAGGTATTAGGAAGGCCGAATTTATATGCAGTCTACTCACATTTGTGTAAAGAGGGAGAGCGGGAAATCGTTTAGGAAAAAATCACCCTCAATCCACCCGACCGGGATCAAACCACAATCTTTCCATCGTGGACAGTCCAGTCTAATGCGACAGTAACACCTTAGACCATGTGGCCTCCAAAGTTGGTCAGACGAGAATAGATTGACACCTTTATCAATCAAAGTGCTTGTCAGACTAGGGCCGGTGCAGCCTGGGATGTATGCAACACGTACATTCTTACAGTTACAGCCCTGATCCCCATTGCGAGTGAAGTTTTTGGTAACAATTTATTTTTTCCACATAAACTAATGTCTGGCCACCCGTCCGGTGATGAGATAGAAAGAGAAAGCTTTTTTTTTTTTTTTGCATGGAGGATGGGTTGGAAACCAATTTGAGGGAAAATTACCCTCAGTATACCCAGCCAGGATTCGAACACAGACCTACACGCCACTGCTAATCCAATTAATAGGGAGAGTAACGTCTTAGATCGTGTGGCCTCTGATTTGTATTGGACGGGTAGTAACACTAAGAAGGCGTAGATTGCTCATTGTGGCAAAGTATAGTCTAATGAGAGTAATTGAGGCGTTGGGACATAATTGAAAATGACTGAAAAGGGGCAAGAATTCAAATGCCACCATTAGCAGACGAAGGATTTTGGCCTGACGTCATCAAAAGATGGCAACTAATATAATGTAGCTATTTATATTGACTATTTGGAATTTGAGAGGAAACTAATATCGATCATACAAGACAAAAATTCATTAAAAATTAAACATATAGGCCTACCGACTTTTTTTTTAAAATGTTTAAGAAGAATGGAAAGAACGGCAAATTAAGTGAAACATACATTTCAAAGTAGATTTATTTTCTATTTGTTTGATCAATTTAAGTCATATTCATTGCATTAAAAACACTATAATATAAAATGTTCAGTATTTTAATTGAATAAAAGTAAAGACCAAGTACACAATATATTTTTATAATTTAATTCAAAGTAAGTTTATTAACAAACATATAAACCAGGGTCAAATATTGGTTTCATGTGCCAAAAATCATTCCAACCTCTTTCCTTACCTATGGTTGAAACGCAGTCCGTACAATAGGACTATGTTTAAAAACTTTTATTGTATAAAGCTATGGTAAAATTCTGTAGCGGACCCCAACTGTAAATAAGTATTAGCTTTCTACACCCCTAGTTGGAGGGAAGGGGGCTCGGTATTTATATTTACAGTTTGTAGACTACAGTACTATCAGAAGTATCCGGCGTTGCACGGGTTAATCGTGCAATGCATTGCGTGCGGCTACCCCATGCAACGCTTTGCTTTGCTTCAAACAGACAGAAAAAAAAAAAAAAACTCCATTTTATTGCTTCCAAACTGGTTTTTAAAAATCAAAATCGTAAAACTTTAGCTTCAATGTGCACATATGTGTTTAAATGTTAAAACTTCCAGACCTCTGCGTGTGGTAGATATCACGCAACGCTCAAGACAAACAAACTCTTCGTTTTATTGTTGGCCAAAATAAATCAAACATTTCTTCAGTAGATACATTCATTTATTTTTATACATGATTTAAATCTTAACAGTTCCTGAATATTGGTCGTAGGCGTCGCGGAATTTAACTTTAAACCTTAGACTAGAGCAGTGGTTCCCAACCGGTGGTCCGTGAGTCAAAGTGCCCACCCAAAAACAAGCAAAATTTGAGATACAACTGTCCTATCTCGTGGATATTTTCTACCATTTTAATCACCTAAATTTGCAGCTACAGGGTTCTGGAAATGAAAAGTTGGAAGGTGTTGCCAACATTTTTGTGTTTAAAGACAAACTTCGTGCATTTATGTGCAAAATTGATCTATGGATTATTAACAAGGTTCAAGAGAAATATTATTCGGCATATCCGACGTTGCTGACGATAAGAACTACACTACCGTCACAGATGAGGTCCAACATAACTTGTTGTGTCACTTAAAAATACTCGAGGACGAATTCACACGTTATTTTCCAGAATATGGCAAAAATTAAAGTGAATCCATTAAGAAACTAATTCGAAATCCTTTCAGTGTCAAGACAAGAAGAGGTGATCGAACTTCAAAACAACAGTAGCTTCAGGGACTCGTTTGAATCTGGTGTAAACATGGAGGAGTTGTGTAAGAAGGCGATATCTTACCCAAATATTCAGTGAGCCGCCTTGCGGTATCTGATGGTGTTTTCGACAAACTTTTTGTGCGAACATGGATTCTCTACTTTAATTTTAATCAAAAACAAGCAAAGAAAAATCGGCTGGACGCAAGCAATAACATGAGATTAGCTTTTAAGCAAGAGTGTAAACCCAAGAATTTCTCAATTGGTGAAATAAATTCAAGCTCAAAAATCACATTGAAAATCTTAAGAAATACAGTGAGTTAATTTTACTTTTTAATTTATCTCATATTCTAACATGTTTTTCAAACATAATTTTTTTGTGAAAAAAGTATTGTAAAAATTTGTGATTATAATAATAATATTTTAACTTAATTGCCTAAAGTTCTTAGGCTAGGCCCTAGGGGAAGGATGTTGATGGGGGGTAGGGGTAGGGGAGGAGAATGGTCCGCGCTCTATTCAATTTTAGACTGAGTGGTCCACGGCCACCTTAAGGTTTGGAACCACTGGACTAGAGGAACAAATCCTAATCAAATTTTGCGATGGCTTCAACAATTATTAATAAAACTGTTGAGAACTACATGCAACAAATTAAACTAAATATAGGCTATCTTCTGAAGAAATATTTGATTTATTTTAGCAAAAAATTATTTTATTTTGTAAACTGCAAAAATATATAGCTACTTATAACTAGGATTATATTTTACTACAATTTTATTCCAATACGTGAAGTAAACATTATATTCCTTGTGATTGTAAAGATTTAAATCTAACCGAACACTTAGTTTCTGATAATTTCTTCAAAGCATGTTTCTAAAAACCTCTTCCTACCGTGAACAGTCTTTGTTTAACATTGTAGTAGCCTAATCAATCACAATAAAGAAGTTACCTTCTTTCATAAAAAAACTATTAAGTTTTAATATTTTAGTAAATAATAACTAGGCACTACTGTATTTTACTCACTGTCAAATATTTTTATTGTAAGAAAGTATATAGTATGTTAATGTGCAAACCATATTGATGGATTTTCTGTTAACAATTAAGGGGGATGATACATTTTGATTAGATTTTCAAGTTTTTATTGCCACTTTTGTTATAAATTAAATTTTTTAAATACAACTTTATAAGATCCTGCATAATTGTTTCGTTAGATCCCTCAGTAACAGAAGTCTTATTCTGCGAAACGTGTTCATAAAAAAAATCGAGTTCAAACTAAATCAAATATAATATTTTTTTCTATTTATTATGAATATGTTTCTGTAATAAAATGTATGTCACTGCAGAATGTTAAATGACATTATTATGTTAGATTTTTTTTAATGCAATAAAAAGCTTTAAAATGTATATGAAGTGTATTTTTCCCTTATGACGTTGACAATTTAATATTTTTGGTATAAAATTGAAACCATTGAGTCCAGCCCCCCCCCCCCCCCCCAATAATTTACATAAGTCGGTGCCTATGACTGTAGAACTTTACAGTTTCATTAGCAGGTGTTAGTCGTGTTGAGCTCGACCACCGAGGACGGGGAGATCGAGGTTCGAATCTCGGTCGGGTGAACTGGGGGTGGTTTTCCCTAAATGGTTTTCCACTCTCCCTCCACGCAAATGCGGGTTCACTTCCTCTAAATTCAACCCTCCAAATTCCTAATCCATTAGAGTAATTAGTACTTAAGCGTATAACCCGAACGGGTAGTAAGACGCGGTGCTAAATATTATTATTATTAGTGGTTGTTTAGCCGAGTCTTCTCCCGAGGGGTACCTTCCTCCTCCTTCACTCTTTTGATCGCACCTGTTGTCTGGATAAGAACTGGTCCGTGACCAATCAATAACGAGACGACTAGAGTGCTATAAGAGAAGGAGTAGGGAGCTCTAAGAACACAGGTACAAGGGAGAAGGGGGGGGGGGAGACCAGACATGCGTCGTGGATGCTCCGTTGCCATTGGTTCCGGTCCATTGCACGGCTAAATATACCGGGAGACCGTGACGTCACCCTGCGGCCGACCAGTCAGGCGGAACCCCTGCACACATCTTGAGGGGGGGCCAACTTTAGAAAAAAACAACAAAAATACCGCGTTTCATTGGTTCATCACGGTCTGTTTTGGGGATTCCCCGAGACCTTATATCTTACAGTGTTTTTTTTTTTTTTTTTTTAGCACCGCGTCTTACTACCCGTTCGGGTTATACGCTTAAGTACTAATTACTCTAATGGACTAGGAATTGGGAGGGTTGAATTTAGAGGAAGTGAACCCGCATTTGCGTGGAGGGAGAGTGGAAAACCATTTAGGAAAAACCACCCCCAGTTCACCCGACCGAGATTCGAACCTCGATCTCCCCGTCCTCGGCGGTCGAGCTCAACACGACTGGCGCGTTAGCCAACTACGCCACCGAGGCGGGTTACAGTGTTTTAATTAGTGATACGCTCAAAAGAAGGCGACTCCTCCAAATAGACCTATATTGGATTCGATTCGCATTGACCTGTATTATTGAGCACGTAGATTGAAGGTTAGGTTGATCTAGTCTGGTTTGCCGGTGATGAAAAGCTCAGGGTTATGCCGGGATCACGATCAACTTAACGTTAACTTAAAGTTAACTTAACGTAACTTAACGTAAAATACCTCCTCGTGTGTTTAAATGGAAGCGATCACGATGCAGTTAACTTAATGTTGACTTGCAGTTAACTTAACGTAAGAGATGTCATGGGAGGTCTTTTACTTTAAGTGAACGTTACTTGAAGGGTATCACGTGATCTAGCCAGCCAATCATTATGCGAGTGACGTCAACAGGGCTATTTAGTAATTCATTTGTTGGTATTATGACCAAAGCTTACTCTTTAGCATAAGTTCTAGTGATCAGATATTGAAACAAAATAATTACTTTATTAAGAATTAATAGCCGGAGCTATTATTTATGCTTGTTAGTAGGGAATTACTCCGCTAGTCCATCATAGACTCTGCCTTAAAATATGAGTGAAGAATGACCCTGGACACGGAACGAATCCTGGATAGCTCAGTGGTAAGAGCATTGGCGTACTAAGCCAGAGGTCCCGGGTTCGATTCCCGTGTCCAGGTGTCATTTTTCAATTTACAGAACAAAATAATTACACCAAAATAGGAAAGTTAAACTTATCAAATAAGTTTTGTAGGTTTAATAAATATTTATTATATTGATTGAAAATTGTAAACATTCACAGATCATCACTGTACAAATAGTACAAATCACAGATCATAATCGAGAATGAAGATGTTTGGCTCGAGTTGTTACGTTAAGTGATGTGAATCGTGATCACACATACGTTAAGTTAACTTTAAGTTAACTTCAAGTGAACGTTACGCTAAGTTAACGTTAAGTTGATCGTGATCCCGGCATTAGAATCTCGGCTGGGTGTAGGCTAATATGGCTAGTTTTTCCTAAATGATTTTACGCTCTCTCTCTCCACGCAAATACGGGCAAATCACTCAATTGCAGTTTGGCTCTCTCATCATTAACGTGATAATTAAACTTTGGTAGCTCTAATGGCTGATAAGATGCCGGTGAAAAGAAAACTCACAAATATTGCTAAAACATTTTATTGGCGGTAAATTGACGTTATGGGTTCTGGCCGTTCTGTTTATCCTAGTGCTATGCTATACCTAATCGATGTTATATTAAGGCCCAATCTTTCAATGTCACTTTATTCTATTCGTTAAGAAATAGGGAGCAAAACTTTTGATTTTACAATCTTCGGCTAGCGCTAGCGTCCTCGTAAAAGGGTTCGTAAAGTTAACGCAAGGTCTACCTTCCGGTTAGCATATTTAACGTTCACATTAAAATAAAATATTCCACCATATTGTTTTATGGAAGTTATTATTATTCAAGTGAGGTTACATTTTTCTATTTTGAAAACAATGAAAGATTATTTATGGATTCTATCGGTTTTAACTTCATGGTCCACCTGTAATTAAACAGGTGTTTCATTAATGAATACTTACGGTTTTGCTAGCCTATAATTATCTATTTCAATGGAAATATAGGCCTTATATTTAGTGCTTATTTGATACATTTGGAATAGCATGAATTCTCCACGCAGTTGATTCGGGTTTGGTTCCACGCACATCCAATTTTTATTTTTACTAAATTGGGGTCTTAAAGAAATTACGCCAGTTTTCCTCCGAGATGATGTTATGTCAATTTTATTTCTTTTCTGGGGCGGTTTAATTTATTCATTAGCTGAGATTCCAATGTTATTTTCTATAGAGTGGTTTGGAATGAAGTCACGGTATGATGTGGGGCTATGGGTTCTTAATCTTTGGCAGTTTACTTTATTTTATTTATTTTGGTTAACCCCCAGGCTCTTCATTACTATACAATGGACATATTGTTTTCACTGATTTCACCTCGTGAATATGGGGGGGGGGGCTATTTCTTATTGTTATAGTTATTAAGACAATTTGTTCCTATGTTGAGTTGTTGATAGTGTAGGGATACTTTCATCCTGTTGTTACCTTTTTTTTTGATGATTTTTTTGTTTATATATATTTAAGATTTCATTTTTTTACTATTTTGTTTATATATTTAAGCAATATATTCAAAATTTGGCTTTGACACTATTGTTTGGATTTAATGATTTTGAAGCTTAAAAATAGTTAAAATAAGTCTGTTCAAATAATAGATTATAACAACATTTTTAATAGAAAAAGAACTATGCCAAGTGAACAAAATGAAGTACAAACAATAACAAGACATGAACATAGGAATTCTATTAATTTGTTTTATAAACTCTAGGGGTTATACGTAGTAACTTAGTTTTGATAAATCAAGCCATAAAGTTTGTAAATTAGTGATCTAGAAGCTTCAATTTTTTTTTTTTAATATATTTTAAGATTCATTGTTTCTTTTTTGAAAATTTCCAAAGTTTGACTTGGAACTATTTATTGAATGTCAATGATTTGTAACTTAAAATATAGTTAAAATACACGTCTCTTCAATAAATAGTAGCAAAGTTTTAATAATAACTATGCCGAAGTGAGTAAATTAAGGTTAGCAAACAATACAAAGTACATGAGCTTGGTGTTCATTTAATTGTTTCATAAATATCCTATGGGGTGTAAATAACGAAAAGAAACAATTAATTTGTATTTTGATAAAATCTTGAGGCAGGCGGATGTGGCACGTGAGCCGTAGTTTGGTTTGGTAGTCGAAAGAATTAAGAATTGATCTTAAGTACCTACATTCTTTGCTCTCAAATTCCAGTAAATGAAAGTTCTGGTATCTAAACAATATTTTTTTATCATGAACATTGGATTTTTTTTTTCGTTTAAAAATTAAAATAAACATGCAATTTTCTTTGCAAGTAGATGAAAGCACCGATCGAGGAATACACTCATTGTCAAAATGCATCTCGACACTAATCATTTTAATTTCTATCGACATTTAAAAGAAAAATTACGTATTATATTACAGCTTGTATACAAATGTGCCGTGAAAATAATATATTCAACAAAATGTGCCTTGAAGTAAAAAAAAGTTTTGATCCTTGGTATAAACAAATAAAATTCATGCAGGCATCTAAGCTTGTTCTAACTCTTTTGTATTGGATAATAAAGTAGAACGTAAAAAGACTTACTTTTCGTAGCTAAAAACATGTAACTCTAAGTAAGCTACTCCGTATCAAATGTCTCACAAAGAATGTTCAAATTAAAGATATTATTAAAAAAAAACTTCACATAGAGTTTGAAGATTTTTTTTTAACACCAAACATTTTCTATTTGTTCATATAAAAGGGTAGAGTGACTTAGAAGAGTAAAGTATAATTTTTGTTCTCTTCTTTAACTTTTGTTGTTTTATGTCGTTGGTTTCAAAGACTTGACTTGATGTCGGTAGAAAAAAAGAGGAGGCAAAAGTTAGGTTGGGGGATGCTTTCAGAATCAAGTTGAAGTAAAGACTTGCCGTTGTTGTTGTTTTTTTTGTTGTTGTTTATGTTGGTGCTGAATCTGGCGGGCGACTTCCTGTGCAGCGGTGAAATGATCGGGGAGAGAGTCTGTCGCGTCGTGATTCATGATCCTCTGAGATGTGGAGAGATGGAGCTTTTGTTGTTAAATACCATAGGTTGAGAGGGAACTTAGCCCCTTGGAGAGATTGAGTTTGTGTCTGTAGTACCAATTAGTTGAGAGGGAACTTAGGCCACCCTTGGAGAGATGGAGCTTTTGTGTCTTAGCGTACCATTTGGTTGAGGAACTTTGCCACCTTGGAGAGATGAAGTTTGTCTGTAATAATTAGGTAGGGAGACTTAGGCCACCCTTGGAGAGATGAGCTTTATGTTGTCTAGTACAATTATTAAGGGACTAGGCCACCTTGAGGATGAGCTTGTGTCTGTTAAATCCAATTAGGTTGAGAGGAGACTTAGGCCACCCTTGGAGAGATGGAGCTTGTGTCTGTATACATTGGTTGAGGACTTAGGCACCTTGAGGATGAGCTTGTGTTTAGCGTACAATTAGGTTGAGAGGAGACTTAGGCCACCCTTGGAGAGATGAAGCTTTTATGTCTGTCTAGTACCAATTAAGTTGAGAGGGAACTTAGGCCACCCTTGGAGAGATGGAGATCTTTGTCTCTCACATACCAATTAAATTGAGAGTAGATTTATACTATCCTTGAAGTATTATTATTTATTATTATTATTATTATTATTATTATTATTATTATTATTATTATTATTATTATTATTAGCACCGCGCCTTACTACCCGCTCGGGTTATATGCATCGTAAGATTGAAATGTCGATCTGTCGTGTACCAATTAAGTTGAAAGGTTATTCAGGCCCTCTTTGTAGAGATGAAACTTTAGTGTTTGTCATGTTCCAATTAAGTTGAGAGTAGGTTTAGGTTGCCCTTGTATAGATGGAGCTTTTTAATCTGTCACGTGCCATTTAAATTGAGAGGGGATTATGACTATCCCTGTGAAGATGAAGCTATTGCGTCTATCATGTTCCAATTAAGTTGAGAAGGGAAATACATCGTCCTTGTAGGGATGAAAGTACAATTAGTCACATGAGGTGCAACAGATTCTAGTTTGAGAGGCGTAAAATTGATTCTAACCTAGCTCAACGAGGGTTATTTTTCTTGCAATGTAGTTTTTCCGTACTCTCTTCAGGTGAACGCAGTTGCATTCCATTAAAATGTATTCTCTTACTCTTTTTAACGTATGATCTGCATTGACATTCGTCTACCTTTAAATTGGTTATCATAAGTGCCCTGTTTTAGTCCACTAGTTCTTCAATACATTACTTAAAAACTTAATTAAATATAAAAAAAAGACACTATAGCCAAGTTATTGGACGTCGATACATCACTGTGAAAGGATAAGAACAAGTTTCCTAAATTATTTATTTTTCGGCCGTACTGACAATCTATCCCAGGACCACTAGTGCAGTAGGCATGCTGTAATGATATGGAATTACACATCTCAATAATTTATTATTCACATCTATGTTCAAAATTACGTTATTATAAATGCAAGCGGGTAGTAAGATTTATTTGTGTTAAATTGTTAAGTTGCAAGGTATGCGACATCTTTCTACGTCTCTCTTTGAAAAGCCAACTCAGTCTTGTAAACAGAAACGCACCTGGATGACCACACCTTTTTTTCTTTTGGGAAGTTTCGAGAAGGAAATGTCGCTAGATATACTTACTTCAAGGTACGCATCTCTTCACTTGCCTTCCTGAAGAGGAGCCGTGTAGGTTGAGTCCATGACATATTAATCTATATTCTAAATTTCACGTGTCGGGAATTATCATGCATATAACGCAATAGTGGGCTCTTATTAAAATCTACAACGTGTGAGATATCTATCAAAAAACTGTTTATCTAATAAAAATAAAAACTATAAAACACCAGAACTTTTGTTTTCTAAAATAAGACATTATATCTTTTTAATTGTTATAATACAGAATAACAAACTTGAAATGAATTCAATAATTATATAAAATATCACACTAATTGTGGCGAACAAACAAATAATATATCAGGCTAGCTCTTTTATACGTTACAATAAGTGCAACCACCTGAGCTAAGGACGTGTTGAACTTTGCAATTTCAATGTCCTGGCGTGAAGTGTTGCCGGAATAATAAGAACTTGTTAAAAATGTAACTATGAAATATTGTTCTCTGAACACTCAGTAGAACATTTATTGGTCAAGTATCGGAGGGAGGGGATGTGAGGGGGATTATTAAGGGGTCGGTGCTAATTGGGCTGTAAGTTGTAGAGAAGAAAAACAAACAAAACACACAATATTTATTTACTGAGGCAACATTTACCGCCAAATCACGCCCATGAAGTAACAAAAGTCAAACTAATATTTTCAGGATTCATCTAAGATACATAGGCCCCTATTGCACTCAGCCTTCTGTAAAGATGAAAGGATACCGTGCGGATGCTGTGAAAGTCCGGAAGGGGAGAGGGGAGGGCAGGATGGGTGCTCTCCATGAGAAGGGCGGGGTCTATTTATAGTGACGTCACTAATATAATAGGGGTGTGTTAGAAAAAAGAAAAGGAAAAAATTCACCATCTTTACACAAACAGCGAGTCATTTTTAATGGCGAAAATTTTTGGTCCGTCCTGTATAGTAAGTGTTTTATTCGGTAACCAATCAAAGCCATGTTTTAGGACGCTATAAACATAGATAGTTAAACATACATGTTTTTATTGATGCGTTTAGGGGCTGGGATGAAGTGCCCTAAAGGATCACACCAGAAGTTAAGACTTTTTTTTTATTACCATGTCTAATTTTTAATTACTTTTCATAAAGCACATGTGCTATGTTTGTTTTTTCTGCGAAGTACAGTACGGTACGATCATTTAAAAATTCAGAATTTTATAGGAAAGGATCTGGAAGATTGTCTTTTTCACATTAAAATTACTCCAAAAGGAATTTCTACAGAGTTCCAAAAGGAATTTTAAAATCAATATTAGCTTTTAATAAATAAACTAAATAAATTAGAGTAAGTTATACTATAGTAAGATTATAATAGGGATACACTTTTTACAAATATTTATATCCCAACCCGCCTCGGTGGCGTAGTTGGCTGACGCGCTAGTCGTGTTGAGCCCGACTGCCGAGGACGGGGAGATCGAGGTTCAAATCTCGGTCGAGTGAACTGGGGGTGGTTTTCCTAAATGGTTTTCCACTCTCCCTCCACGCAAATGCGGGTTCACGTCCTCTAAATTCAACCTTACCAATTCCTAATCCATTAGCGTAATTAGTACTTAAGAGTATAACCGGAACGGGTAGTAAGACGCGGTGCTAAATAAAAAACACAAGATAGTTACTATATTCATTTGTCGCATCTTAACATCCATCCTGGCTGACACCTTTAATTATGCATATGAGGTATAAGCCTAAGGAAGGTATGATTTGAAAGTAAATATACCAACATTTGCGTTAAGGGAAAGTGTGAAATCATTTAATTAAAAATGCTCTCAACAGACCCGACCGGTTTTTTTTATCGCTCACCTCTCCAATCCTGGCAAAGTATATCAGATGAATCCATCGTTCAATCCACGCATCCCCTGATGTGGATGTGTAGCTACTATTCTCTAATACATAAACCAGAAAACTTAAATGTTGTACCGTCTATTTGAATTTCATTTATAGCTATTGTCTTTATACACAATGAAGAGATTAATACACCACCCAACGCATACCACAATATTTTGTTCACAGTTGTTATATATTATTATATTATTAGCACCGCGTCTTACTACCCGTTCGGGTTATACACACTTACACTAATGTGTAATGGTGGGTGATTGTGAGATGAAATGGAGGACCTACAGTTTAACGTGGAATCCGAACCACGGTGGAGGCCTGGCATTCCTCACATTCACAAGTTGTGATTAATACACGTCTGTCAGAGGTGAAGGAAGGGTTTGGCAATCAGATAAATCTGTGCCGGGACCGAGGATTGAACCCCGGACCCCTCAGCACAGAAGTCCGACACCTAACCCCTAGACCACCAGGTCACCCTTCACAGTTGTAAATCGATGGCTGGAGAACTGAGTGATGTGTTTGTTCTAAGTTGTTTTTTTTAATTTGAAGTATTTAGCTTGCACTTTATAAACCGGCAGATTGTATAGCACATGAGATTTCTATGAGCAAACACTAAAGGATCTACCAATTTTTCCTGGAAAGGTATTTCTACATAACATTTTAGAGTTATTTTACAGGTCACAATTGACATGAGATAAACGGCTTTACTTTCCTTCAAAGAAAGATGTGGTATGAATTTTTATCCCTCAATAAAAACCCGTCGACCCCAGCTGGGTTTGAATCCACAACATCGGGTCACGAGGGCACACACACCACCGGGGTCAAAGTTTGTTCTAAAATTAAGCTAATTTGTAAGACTTGTGAATATACAATCAGTTGGTGCAAAACGCCTTACTTTAAATGGGCTTATCCCAGTAAACACACACAAATATTATCCTTCTCTAAAAAAATCCCCCTTTAATTTGGGTCTTTGGTTAAACAGAAGTAGGGTCAGTCATTTCGACAAGAAAAATAAAGGCGACCTTTGTTCAGTTTATTTCAAAGTGATTTATCGAGCCAAGTTTCTTGGAAACCATTTTACAAAGTAACAAACCAGCGTTTTTTTTTTTAATGAGCACAGCTCGGTTGATATAGTCGGACCATGTTTTCTTGACATTTATCTCTAGTTGTGAGAGTTACTAGGTTTACTTTCAACCATTAGTTTAACCAGACGTGTGTTCTGAATATACCATTTTAAACATGTGAGTTTGAATATAGTGTGGATTATAATTGATATGAGATACGTTTTTTAAATGTGTGTTTGCACAGTTTTACAACCAATCTGGACAGTACGAGATTTAATAACGTTAATTGGGTAGGGATGAAAATGGTAGAAAATTGATTGGAAATGTACCCGCATTTGCGTGAAGGAATAATATAAAACCATTTAGGAAAACCGACCCAATCGTGATTCGAATCCTGAACTCCCCGTTACCGACAAGAACGTAGTCGGGGGGGGTTTCGGGGTTCAAACCCCCCCCCGAAATTTTATGAACAAAATATATATTGCTTTATTTATGGTTCAAACAATATCAAAATTAAGGTACAAGTACAAATTAGCGGGCTGTGTTGCCATAAAAAGCACTTCAGAGAGAGCTTCTAGAGGTGTTTATTATTTAGAAATTTTCCCAGCCCTCGGCAGTTAGGGTGTTATGGTGGCATAAAAGACACTTCAGAGAGCTTCTAGAGGTGTTAAATATTTATAATTTTTTCTTAACTTCAAAAGCTATGCTACTATAAAAAAATGTTTAGAGAGCATCTAGAGGTGTTTAAATATAGAATTTTCCTAGCCTATGGCAGTTAGGGGGTCATGTTACCATAAAACACTTTAAAGAGCTTCTAGAGTTGTTTGGATATAGAGATTTTTCCTATAGCCTACGGCATTTATGGGGTTATGGTACCAATAAAAAAGCACTTAAGAGAGCTTCTAGATCTGTTTAATAATTAGAATTTATCCTAGCCTCCGATAGTTGGGGGTAGTGTTGCCATAAAAAACACTTCAGATAACTTCTAGAACAGTTTTTTATTTAGAATTTTTTCTAGCCTCCGTCAATTGGGGGATGGGCCCACCAAACCCCCCTGAATTATTGGCTGGCTACGGCCTTGGTTACCGACAAAACCAACACTAATCGAACTTGAACATTATATCAAGTGTCCAAATATGCGTTTTTTTTAGAATGTAGCAGACAATTTGCTAGATATCATTGACGACCGTCTCTGAATAAAGTTAAATATATAATTTTACTAAGTAGACCTATAGTCCGTGGCCTTTTGTGAAGGTTGGAAGAAAAATCCCTTTGGATGTATCTGCCTCGTGAACATTTCTCATCCCTTTGGCAAGTGATGCAATCTGACTTGTAAAATTGACAAAACATGTTTGCTAGGTGGATGAACTTTTGAACTAAATTGGTGTGAACAAGCTAGGACCTATTAACAAAAGGACAAAATGTTTAAGCACACTAATGCACCTTGAGCTTAATAGATATGCTGAGTAATATACTTAATACTTTCAGACCACGCATGTCTAGCCACTACCCCTGCGCCGAATTAAACCAACATTTCCTTATGGCTGTGAACTCCTTTAAACAATTGAACCTGCGCATAATTATAGCTACTGGGGTAATATTTATTTCTATTTTGAAATAAAACACATACTTATTAGGTATTTCTAAACATTTAATGTTTTGACAGTTGACCATAAGCTACACATGAGTGAAATGAATACGTTCAAACAAATATGGGTAAATATGCTAATTATTACAATTCAAGATAATTATGTCTTTTTCCTCAAAGGTATGTAGAAAGGCACGATATATTAATCTTTTAAAACAGTCGTTCAAATTCTTTTATAAAGAAAACATACAAAAAAATTTGTTAACACCTAACGTTTTTGTCTGATATCTATCTATGTAATGCCACAACAAAAATATGCACAATTGATATATCACAATGCATGTCATTACTATTATCTTAAATAATTATGTCAACCACAGATAGTTACGTCTTTAAACAAACATAATTGCTTACAAACATGATAAAACAAACAATACTTTGGAGGTGACCATAATATGTAATAGGATATTGCAAACTTCATTAAACATTTAACCATATCCTGGGGTTAGTTATGAATGAATTGCTACAATATTTATGTTTTAAAATAACACAGAATGACACTGACAACATGAAAAATAAATTGCTTCAATTTTCATATAAACAAAGAAGGCACTGAAAGTTGGACACTCCTCATTCTCTCTCCAATCCATACCCCCCCCCCCCCTTTTGTTTTCTTTACTCATGTAAAGATACTGGTGGTAGAATTGTCTCAAAATACTATACAGCAATGAAAGATAGTCCAGGTACACATTTAAAAATGCTGTTTATTTATATACATGTACTTGTGTTTCACACAATTGGCCCAAGTGTTTTTTTGTACCATCGTTGGTGGTTTTAGATTCGCGACACTTCATACTTCTTTGTACATTTCTTTAAAAAGCCTAGTATTATTTTTTGTAAAAATACAAACTTCTCTAATGTCAAGTTATTGAAATAGGTTTTGACCAAAAGCTAACATTATAATATATTACTTCTCAAATTCGAATAGGCCTATAAGTGGAGTACATTTCAAATAATTAATTAGTTCATCAAAATAAAGTTTTTGTGTTAGCTTAAATAAATGGTCACCGCACAATTCAGTGAGATACTTAGTCCGCAAAGTTAGGTGTAAGCCGGCGTGCTAGACTCTAGGTTTGATCCTCGACTGGATATTCTTGGAGTTGCTTGTTTCAATATACACTATCCCAGTTAAGGTTGCCATGTTTTACTGTAATTAACCAACATTTCTTCCTTATTATATAACAGGGGTGACCAAATCACGGCTCACGCGATCCAATGGTATGGATCTTATTACGTTACTAAAATAATATTTATTTATTATAGCTAATTTACATTTAGGAGATAAAAACTACTAGGCAATTCGAGAATTTTTTTATCCATTGATATTTATTCTGACATATACCTATATGAATGTGAATATTGGATAATAATGTTTCTTGTAATATAAAAATAATAATTTAATTTCTTAATTTACCATCCACCATAAACAATACGTCAGCAAAAATGTGTATACAGTATTGCTTCTCGATGCTATACAAGCCTCCGTATTAGCAATGAATGCCTCTTAAGGCGGCCGTCTCAGTCACCGAGAAAGTATCAATCGCTGTCAGGCCACACGGCTTCAAATACAATAGTCTGTGTCATTTTATCAAACTACTTATCTATTATGTCTAATTCTGAAAATTGAAAAATGACACCTGGACACGGGAATCGAACCCGGGACCGCTGGCTTAGTACGCCAATGCTCTAACCACTGAGCTATCCAGGATTCGTCTCGTGCCCTGGGTCATTCTTCACTCATATTTTAAGGCAGAGTCTATGATGGACTTAGCAGAAATCGTCAGCTACAAATATGTGATTATATTAATATCACGAGCCATCTGATAACGCAGCCATCTGCGACTCGGTAGTTGGCATTATGCTGCCATTTGCACAATTATTAAATTGTACGGGATCGCACATATTAAGAATTAATAGCCATAGCTATTATTTCTGCTAAGTCCATCATAGACTCTGCCTTAAAATATGAGTGAAGAATGACCCAGGGCACGAGACGAATCCTGGATAGCTCAGTGGTTAGAGCATTGGCGTACTAGGTCAGAGGTCCCGGGTTTTATTCCCGTGTCCAGGTGTCATTTTTCAATTTTCAGAATATGATATCTAGGTGGAGTAATCCTCACTAATAAGCATAAATAATAGCTCTGGCTATTAATTCTTATTATGTCTAAGCTTATACTCCGTTTTGTCCTTCACATACAACCCCAATTTGTTATGTCAATAAGAAAGAGAGTAAAAAAGTACTACAAAACATTTTATCTCGTGGTAAAGAGGAAAGCTCACTGCTAGTTCTCAAACATCTTAAAAATTTTATGTTATGAGCATATATAAAAAAACTGTATTTATTATATGAAGTCTAGACCCCTTTTTCATCAAATCTAGTCACAAAGCTACACAAATTTACTTAAAAAGTAATTGAAAATTAGCTAATGTCACATTTTCACACATTTATTTATATTAATAAAACTTAAAATATAGGGTTGTTAAAGAAAGAAAAACAGTCCTGTTGGAATCCTTCTACTTTATTTTGGCATGAACACCATTTTGTAAAAAAAAAAAAAAAGCATCACAGAATTAAATATAGCGTTAGAGCTAAATATCTGCGCGGCAATTTCTGACTTATTAAGTCAGTTCACACAAGCTCAGTGAAATGTTAATCGATCAATACTTTATTTAATGAACTTAAGTGTTGGTTACAGAGAATCATAAGAATATGTTATGCTAAAAAGGGAAATGGATCTCTAAGCATTATTATTTAATTTTGAAAGACTTTTGTTTCAGAGCCTGTTCCCAAATCTCTAATATTTCCTCCAGTTTTGAGGTTCAGATCTACTGAGTCACCTATATGGTCACCCTTGTTATATGAGATAATTTAGGTCAGTTATGTCCTTTAATGGTACGGAAACAGACTAATCATAAATTCACAACTGTGTGTACAGTGTACACCTAGATATTGTCGAAAATGTACTTCTTAAAAACATTAGGTGTGTACATGTGAAATAGAAAACTAGGAGTCTCAATACAACATGACGTGTAGTCGTAAGATTGGGTTAAATTTTATGTACAGTGTTTTCTAAATAAATAAAAGTATGTATGGCACTTTATCAAAGCTAAAGCTTGGGTGAATTTAGTTATATCAATTCAATGTATTATTTAATAATTAGATACTTTAGGAACATTTTTATTAAATTACAATAATTAGACTCCGTCTGTCTCAATATTCTCAGAATATTTTATAATTAGATGTGTAATAGGAACTTACACAATTGTAATCTAACAAACGAGAAATTGCTTTGAATTATACTTCATTTATGATGAATTTTATTTTTGGTCATCACTCATTAGCTCAGTTAGTTATAAAGTTTGATCTAGAATTGTTTTGTTTCTAAATCGAGGATTTCATAAGTTGCCATTATTCAGATTGTGTAATAATAAATTATGATTATTGATCACTAAATAGTTGGACTTTATAATACGACCGATGTAAAAGAAATATAGGTAAAATGTTAATTGAGCTTTTGTTTTTAACACCCATTGAAATATTGTATTACGAGAGTAAACCAAAACAATTATTTAAGAAAATTAAATACGGTAAACTGTTGTTGAAAATTGAGGTGCAGTTTTATGCAGAGCATAAAGACGCTGCACAATTGACGACGACGTTAAATGTTCGCTTGGTTATAAGGCCTCTTTTTCTTTATTCTGGTGACAGGTAAAGATCGTTCATAATGACGCACAATTGGTGGCAAACACCAAAACTAGTAGCTAGAGAAGCTTTTATTGTCTGCGCGTCTGTAAGGTCTGTTTGTCCCGCTTGCCTTTGATGACTTTACGATGTGTCCAAACACTGTTACAATTTTGAGGTGACACCAAAACCATTAGCTAACGAAGCAGTTGCCGATTGTCACGTGCGTTGTAAGGCCGGGTCTGTCCGCCGGGTACTTGATGACTTTCACGACGGCGAACGCTGCTGAAATTGTGGCGGACACTCCGAAACCGTACTCGAAGGTACATGTTGCCGTTGGTCCGTGGCCCGATCTGAAGCCGGGGGTGTGCTGTCACCGCGGAGTCGTTGAGATTCGATGGCAAACACTGTTACAATTTGTGGTGACACCGAAACCAGTAGCTAACGAAGCAGTTGCCGATTGGCCGTGCGTCTGTAAGGCCGGGGTCTGTCACGCTGGTCTTTGATGACTTTACGATGGCAAACACTGTTACAATTTGTGGTGACACCGAAACCAGTAGCTAACGAAGCAGTTGCCGATTGGCCGTGCGTCTGTAAGGCCGGGGTCTGTCACGCTGGTCTTTGATGACTTTACGATGGCAAACACTGTTACAATTTGTGGTGACACCGAAACCAGTAGCTAACGAAGCAGTTGCCGATTGGCCGTGCGTCTGTAAGGCCGGGGTCTGTCACGCTGGTCTTTGATGACTTTACGATGGCAAACACTGTTACAATTTGTGGTGACACCGAAACCAGTAGCTAACGAAGCAGTTGCCGATTTTCAGCGTGGCTATAAGGCCGTGGTCTGTCCCGCCAGTCCGTGGTGACCGTTCATGACGGCGAGCGCCGCCGAATTGTGGACGGCACCTGGTCCGGAACCGTAGCTCTGAAGGTACATGTAGTAGTTGTAGTTCTGCGTGGGGTCCCCAGCCATCTGACCCCCTGGGGAGTGGTGCTGCCCTCCCGAAGGACAGGTCGTGGAGGTCGCCCTCAACCCGGCGGCGGCCGCCGCAGCCGCAGCAGCGTGATGGTGCGCCGCCGCTGCATTCGCGAGGATGTCCGTGACCGAGTGCGAGCTTGGCCAACAAGGGGGAGGACCCCGAGGGCTCATCATGTGAGGGCCTGGTGGAGAAGGAGGACCACCCATCCCTGTCAGTTTGCCGTTTTGGTGGGGCATCGAGCCGGCCGCAGATGGGTAGGGGTAGGTCGGGTAGATTGAATTGTAGAGGTGCGGATGATGGGCTGCACCGGATGGGTGGTGGACCAGACTGCCAATCTTGTTCCTTCAGGATGCGACTGATGGAGCTCACCGAGGGGACGTTGAACTTGTCGCAGACTCCATCCGAGAGGAGGCGGTCTCGGATCTCCCACGCGAAGATCCAGGGTCCTTCTGCTTCAGGTCCTTGATGTACGCGACCACCTGTTAATAGAACACAGCTGGATGAATCAACAAGAGGATGATGCAAACCCGCGTCAGTGGACACGTGGACTAAGTGTCAGGCTCACCTAATCTGATTTTCAGAGGGGATACGAGGAGGTTGAGACTAGACACGCAGCTGGGTACAAGGAGGGTGTTTTTTCTAAATTCTTTGCTCTTATTCCTTTATTGCAAATGTGGATTCGTATCCCATAAACTTTGCATTCCTCCCTATCCCATTTGCACTAGTTATTCTGATATCCTGTACTAGTAATAAGACACAGGTGTGGTGTGAACTAAATTAATTTAATTTAATGGTACATTCACTGAAGAGAATAGGGATAGAGTTTTATTCCGCATCAACATGCATTTTCAGATAATCATTAAAAAAAGGTCTTGAGCTGTATATTTATACAAAAATCACGAGACGTCGGTCGGAACCGTTGCTGGACTCTACTTAAAACAATGTGATTTGGACACGCAAGAAAGTTGATGGTGACTAGTTTATTTTTATTTGTAAGCCACCCTTGTTACTTCCGAGATGAACCAGGTTAGCAAATTGTTCATGCGGTCATTTGATATAAGCAACTATGCCAAGAAATTATGGCCAAACCTTTCATAACTTACAAATGATCGCATTAACTAACTAGTTTTATATTAACATCGACGGGACAGGAATGGAGATGGCAGAACTTAAAGGAAATGTATCCGAATATACATATATAAAGCGTGAGAAAACACTACGGGTAAACTTTCGGCTGGGATTCAATTCCCAATCTCTGTGTCACCAGTAAACCAGGGCAGTTGATCTTAGCGTTTGACTCGTGCTTCCACCTATTTTGTCTCCCGTGTTGACACAATATTTAAGGTTTCTGTATATTATTATAACCTAACGTACTCAATAGTGATCCATACCTTGGGCGTGGTGACGCGAGGTTTGCTGCCGCCGATGGCTCCTGGTAGGATAGAGCCCGTCTCGTGGTAGCGTGCCAGTATCTTGGACACACACCCGTGGGACACCCTCAACTGACGGGAGATGTCGCAAGGTCGGATACCAAGCTGGGCCAGCTCTACTATCCTCATCCTGACGGCGTTGGGGAGGGGTCGACCATTGACAAACACTCCTCCTAGTTGGTTCACCTCGCCGTACTGCTGGCACTGACTGTCTGGAAACATATAAACAACATCCTCAGTGTCGATAGCTCTAAAGGTCTAATATCCCCATCCTGACGGCGTTGGGGAGGGGTCGACCATTGACGAACACTCCTCCTAGTTGGTTCACCTCGCCGTACTGCTGGCACTGACTGTCTGGAAACATATAAACAACATCCTCAGTGTCGATAGCTCTAAAGGTCTAATATCCCATCCTGACGGCGTCGGGGAGGGGTCGACCATTGACGAACACTCCTCCTAGTTGGTTCACCTCGCCGTACTGCTGGCACTGACTGTCTGGAAACATATAAACAACATCCTCAGTGTCGATAGCTTTAAAGGTCTAATATCCCCATCCTGACGGCGTCGGGGAGGGGTCGACCATTGATGAACACTTCTCCAAGTTGGTTCACCTCGCCGTACTGCTGGCACTGACTGTCTGGAAACATATAAACAACATCCTCAGTGTCGATAGCTCTAAAGGTCTAATATCCCCATCCTGACGGCGTCGGGGAGGGTCGACCATTGACGAACACTCCTCCAAAGTTGTTTCACCTCGCCGTACTGCTGGCACTGACTGTCTGGAAACATATAAACAACATCCTCAGTGTCGATAGCTCTAAAGGTCTAATATCCCCATCCTGACGGCGTCGGGGAGGGGTCGACCATTGACGAACACTCCTCCAAGTTGGTTCACCTCGCCGTACTGCTGGCACTGACTGTCTGGAAACATATAAACAACATCCTCAGTGTCGATAGCTCTAAAGGTCTAATATCCCCATCCTGACGGCGTCGGGGAGGGGTCGACCATTGACGAACACTCCTCCAAAGTTGTTTCACCTCGCCGTACTGCTGGCACTGACTGTCTGGAAACATATAAACAACATCCTCAGTGTCGATAGCTCTAAAGGTCTAATATCCCCATCCTGACGGCGTCGGGGAGGGGTCGACCATTGACGAACACTCCTCCTAGTTGGTTCACCTCGCCGTACTGCTGGCACTGACTGTCTGGAAACATATAAACAACATCCTCAGTGTCGATAGCTCTAAAGGTCTAATATCCCCATCCTGACGGCGTCGGGGAGGGGTCGACCATTGACGAACACTCCTCCAAGTTGTTTCACCTCGCCGTGCTACCGGTACTGATTGTCTGGAAACATAGCAGCAACATCCTCAGTATCTATAACGCTAGAGCAAAGGTTCTGAACCTTTTTACGATTACAGAATCTAATATATCCCCCCATATACCCTTCGCCAGTCTCAAAATAATAATAATAATCATCATCACCAGTCCTATTAGGTACCAAAGTGGCCTCAAAATATATCAATATCTTAGGTTTACTTAGCATTTGGATATCTAGGAACAGAATAGCTAAATGAAAATAATAAGGATTTAATCGTATTTATTTATAGAAAAACTGCAAATCACAAATGTACCATTCGTATTGATAAGGGTGATAGTTTATTATAATCCAACAACAACTTTTTTCTAAAATTATTGAGAGATAGAGTTCAATATACCCGTTATTTGGTTCCTATACCTCCAAGGGGTACGGATACCTCCGGTTAAAGAGAAAACGAGACGAAACCTTATCTCCCCATCAGGACCGGCTCAACCGGAGGTTAAAACACACGCGCATTAGCACAGGGTGGCAAAAACTGTGTCCAAAATATAACATGATTACCAGTGGAGATTTATGTTCAGGCAAAACCATGAACAACATTCCGAAGTAACCAGTGAAGGACATCACAATTGGAATGACAGAAGGCTTGACTTGGTGATATTTTGCAGTAAAATTCCCCTCCCATAATTTCCTCCCACCTCTCATACCTGTCATATTTTAATTTAATGTCATCTCACCTTACGCAAACACTCCATGTTTCTACATTTGGTTTCACCCGCAGGTCAGTGCAGCATCCACCATGTTACAAGCTCTATTGTTTGTGCAAAATTGTTCACTCTTTGATATGGACTTTCAATGTGAATGCAAGGAAAGTCAGCGAGTATGAGATGGAGAAGGAGAGGGGTGTCCAGTCAAGATTTGCACAGGGTGGCCAAACCTGTACCACCGTTCATGCTCTCCAGCTCACCCCTGTTTGTAATCACAGCCTAAACAACATACTTAGGGTTTAGTCCTCAATAAAATGATGGTGAATGGTTATTTTGAGAGCTTTAAGGATTGAAGGGCTCCAACAGCTGGATGCGACACATCTTTAAGTTTTTCAGTAATAATTGTTATGCACTCTGGGAAACGTTAGATTGATTGTTATGGATAAAAAAAATATAGGCTACTAAAGCTTTCTTAATTGAAAAATATTAACATTAAATATTACAGGAATATTCTCATTCACATACTGAACAAATTACCTCATACAAAAATATCTCACTGAAACTACGTCTCATATAAAGTAGCTCAGTGGCACTAAGACGCATATAAAAGTAATTTAGCGGTGCTAATTTGCATAAAAATTACCTCAATAGCTTTATATTTTAAATAAAAACACCTCAGTGGCGCTAAGTCTCGTATAAAAGTAATTTAATTGTGCTAATTTGGATACAAAATTACCTGAATAGTGCTAGATTTGATATTAAACACCTCAGTGGCGCTAAGTTTAATGTAAAATTACCTCAGCCCTGCTAAGTCTAATATGAAACAACCTCGGTTGCGCTATTAGGTAACACTATTCCAAACAACTATGTGAAGTCATTTTTACTTAATGTATTGTGAATAGCAAATTATGACAGTAAGTTTTGAAAAAGGCTC
Organism: Timema podura; assembly: GCA_033556935.1. Lineage (NCBI taxonomy): Eukaryota > Metazoa > Arthropoda > Insecta > Phasmatodea > Timematidae > Timema > Timema podura. The sequence continues at coordinate 9,291,396 of JAVRXN010000008.1, read as the reverse complement.
CTTGACGCTGAAACAACCTGTTAGTTACGAGATAAACATATTAACCAGATCTTGGAATGTAAATTTATCACTTATCGAATAGGAACAACCCCATTTTCCCAAGGATAATCATATTTCTACAGCTGACAATTTATTTACTAAATATGTTGAGCTTCAGTTCAATTTTCAAAGAAAGTTCCTTTTATAAAATACAAACTTTTTTTTGTGCTAAAAAATGTTAGCATAAGTATTTTTTTCACCGGTATTGATAATATCTCTCAAAAGCTACAGTTGCAGAGCACACGAATTGACATATGAATAATTGAAAGAATATCTAATAGCCTTAATAATTATGTCAGATAGTGCTGGATTTAGACATGGCTAGGTTCTAAGCTATATACATCTTGGAGGTCCCTTTATTGATTACATAATAATAGTTTGGTTACCTTGATCTCTATCATATACTATAATATACAGTAGTATAACAATTGTAAACCGTAATAAATGTAAATTTTTTGAGCCCCCTGCGGATTGTGAGCTTATTTAACATAGATCACTGATCAGTTAAAGTGCCTGGAAAGTCTGCTGACAAAGGATGCCTACTGTACCAAGGAACTTAGGTTGAGAATGGCCATGGCCAAGGAATCTTTCAACAAGAATAGGTTATTGCTGACCAGAAAGTTGAGTTTGGAACTGAGGAACAATCTGATGAAATGCTACATTTGGAGCATCGAGCTGTATGGAGCAGTAACTTGGACACTTAGAAGGTCATCTGGACATACAGGGCTACAAATGAAGAAGTCCTAAGAAGAATGGGTGAGAAGAGAACCATTTTGAATGTGATTCTTCGGTACAAAGCAAAGTGAATCGGACACATCCTTAGAAAACTGAAAAACTGTATATGTACGACGTCATAAAAGAAAAGATTGAGGTATGGAGGAGCTTAGGAAGAAGGAGGACTCGAATATTAGATAACTTGAAGTAAAGAAGGTAGCTAAAGGAGGCAAAGGACAGGGCGCAATGGCGGTCTACTGTAAGTACACTGACAAAAGGAATGGATCTGTCGTAAGACACAACACCTAATAATAATTAATAATAATAATAATAATAAAATAATAATAAATAATAATAAAATATATAATAATGAAAATTGTACTGTGCAAGACAGCCCATGATATTAATTTTTTCACTAAGAGAATTCCTATAACTTTTTTTTTTTCAAAAGTTGTTCCCATTAAAATGAAAAACAGAACAAGGGGGGGGGGGAAAATCATAAAAGACGTAAACAAAGGCATCATTGGAGAATATTTTACGATGCCGCTGGAGAGGCGAGAGGCTATCGGGAATTATGTCGCCTTCCTTGTGTGAGATGAAGTATTCGCTGGAACAACGTTCTAAGACACACTCTTCACATGCTGAGAATATAAACACATCGGTGGCCGCAGAGTCTAAAAGCCAGAGGTTGTCAGCCTGTGGGCGCATAGATCTGGAGCGTGTTCATTAAGGATACGTACAAAAATAAATTGGTAATAGTGGTGTTTTATTCCTCCAAATTAACCAAATTTTAACCTAATATAAATAAAGTGTTCCTTAAAATAAGCCGAGAATTCTCATTAGCTACCATCTTTCATCATGATTAAGTTTTATGCTTTTTATTCGAAAATACTTTTACCTCATTCATGCTTGAGATCTCTTCTTAAGCAAAGGGGCAAATAAATTGTATCTAAGTGACTAAAGTTTTTTTAAGTTTTTTACTGAGTTTAAAAAGGGCTAATATGTGAAATCGATTTCTATAGTCTGATATATAAAGTAGATAATAGCCTAATTATCATACAAATTATATGTTTTAATATACCTAAAAATTGCTTAGCTCTCACGTTAAACTTAGGGTATATTCAATGTTTAAAAATTGTAAACATCGTGATAATACTACGAGAATGTAGAAGAGGTTTTCAAATAATATAATAAGTTTCATATTAAATTTATATTCCAAAAACTTACACTTTGGCCTAATATACTAAAATTGCCGATACTGGAATGTAAATGTTTCGAATTACCCGTTGGGTGTAAATTACTTAGGGTAATTTCCCATATTCCCTCCGCGTAAATAGGAGTAGTCCTACGCCTCGCATGGATTCCTACACCAACCTCCCCACCATCACTGGTAATTTAATCTATTACGAGAGCGATGCCTTAAACCGTGTGGACCACCAACGTACAGAACCTTCTTCACCCCTTTAGTGTAGAAAAAACGCGGAGAGCCAAGATGGGTGGTAAGACGCTGTACCGAAATAAAATTAATTACGTCCTAGTTGTCTTCATATCAGACACTTGTTCCAGAATCGACACTTTGAAAATGTACAGCATAGGGCAAAAAGTGTTGACACATTTAATAACACTTTATCTTTACTATTTTAACTATTATAATTCATTAGATGTCAAAGTGAGTGTCTTTGACAATATGTAATCTCAATAACTTAAAGTAAAAAGAGTGAAAGTAACACTTCAGTGGAAGAAAAGTCAATGGATCGATAAATATTATGTTAAAATCAAAACATAACATATTATAATATTTTCTATATTAGTTTGAAACGTGTTGTAGTTTACTAGCTAAGATATTTATGTTCCGTATGTTCCCTACTTGTCTTCCTTCAAAAATACACAAGATGACTATTTATAAGCCATTGACTTCACAAAGTTCATTGAGACATAACAAAGAATGATATGGCTCACGAAATATTATTGATTTCAAAAAGTTATACCGGGTTAGAAAAGGTTTTATTTTATTTTGAATTTGTTCATGTTCCCGTGCCATCCAGGGCATGCGTTGTCATAGTTTTGCTATCCTTGATATGGGAAACTACTTGTAAATGGTTTCCTACCCTTCAATATTGAACTTGTTCTAGGCAAGGGAACATTTTACTTGTACAGTCCTATTTATATCTGTACAGTAGCCCCATGACTTCTTTGGTGCTGACTGACAGCTCACAGCTGACTTCTGACAGTCAACATTTAGGTATATACCTAAATTTTGACTGTCAGAAGTGACAGCTGCTAAACATATGTTTTTGCAGATCATTTGGTTCGGCGTAGGGATACATAATTTGGTCTGGTAACTTTTCAAAGCCGTCAGCTATCAGCTGTGAGCTGTCAGTCAGCACCAAAGAAGTCATGGGGCTACGGTATGTCTTGGTAACAACCCACCACCAACATCCTATAACTTATTTGGTGCTTATTGTGGCTTAAAGTCTTGTTTTGTTTTTTTAGCACCGCGTATTACTTTCCGTTTAGGTTATAACTTTTGTACTAATTACGCTAGTGGTTTTAAGAATTAGGAAAGCTATATTTAGAGTAAATGTACCCACATTTGCGTAGAGGGAGAGTGGAAAACTGTTTGGGTAAAAAACCTTAATACACCCGACCGAGATTCAAACCACGATTGATCCCTGTCATCGGAGGTCTAGTCTACTGCGAGAGTAGCGCGTTAGACCACGCGGCCACAGAAGCGGGTAGATGTCTTGTTGAAGATGCCATTTTACATATTTTAAATAATGCTTATTTTAAGATTTCCCATCAAATACTGTGTTTTTGTTGGACAGTAAATTCTTGATTTATTTTATAGTCCTAGGTATTGCCCATTCTGCCTTCATTGTGCGCCTAGTCTGAACTATCCGCATTTAATTACATTAATAAAATAAGGATGAGGAAGGTAGAATTGATAGGAAATGTATTCGCATTTTTGTAAAAGGAAACTGGAAAACCATTTAAGAAAAAATCATCCTCAATACATCCGTCTGGGATCAATCCCTGACCTCCCCATCATCACTAACCCAGCCATGACAAGCTTGATGTTTAGTCTGTGTGCCCACCGACGCTGTGGGAGCCCACTGATCAAAACGTTTTAATTTTAACAATTTCAAAATAGAGGAAGGAGCCTATCGAATGTGACTTGAAATGTTTTTCCAGCCAAAGTTGAAGTTGTCGGACAGGGGTCAGTGTCCCAAGGATTGGAATGAGGGTGTTTGGAGGAGGTGGGGGGGGAGGGGGTTAAAGAAAGAGTAGGGGAAGGATCGTAATACCGTGACCTGAGTTTGTTAGATGGACCGGTAGGAGGAGTCACACAAGCAATTAAATGCGGTCCGCGGTAGCTTCAACTTTGAGGGGGTCATTGAAAAAAGGGTCTCAAAACTGTCCGCCAAAACTACCGACCGGTGGGTAGCCTGACAGAGATGTCCAAAGACAGGGTTGGACAAAGGGGTGCTATCTCACTTTTGAAAAGCCCAAATTGGACAACATAATGATATAAAAACATCCTTATAATTATTTTTTTACTAGGGTCATTTAATGAACACTTTATGAACCAACTGACGATATCATGACACGATTTACAAACTAACTTGAATATTACTTGCATAGAAGGGAACTCGGAACAGATATAAAGACTCAAATAGTTTGGTTTTCTGGTGACAGACCAAACCAGGTACAAATGTTGCTTTTTACTAAATAGATTTCCCGTAAATGCGGGTACACATCTTCTTAATTTTAAATTCCTCATGCTTAGCCAAAAAGTATAACTACGTGAATAACCCGAATGGGTAGTAAGACGTGGTGCAATATATATATATATATGGCCCATCAGCGTTGAAATGACCCCATGAGGTTATATCCACCCCTGGAAGCAATCTTGCTTCGTCCTGGCTTTGTCGGCTCAGTATTGAAGAGAAAACAGAATCTCAGTTATGGACCACAATTCTACTAGTCACGCGTGTAAAAACAAAGTTACCAAATTTAGTTATGATATTTTTTATGACTGATTGTCATGCATGGGCTACTAACGGCGGGGATTGTTTATAAGTTCAGGTTGCCCAAGCCTCTCTAATAAATGTAAGTTTGAAGGATTCGATAGAGAAGTGTATCGCTTGGAAACCCTTTTATGTGGTATGTCCGACCTTTAATTTAATTCTTCTGTTCAAACGACAGCGATCAAAATTCATGTCCCATCCACCCATGTCTTGTACAACCGGACCTTCATGCTCCATACAACCTGACGTTCATGTCCCATACACCCTGACCTTTATGTCCATACACCCTGACCTTTATGTCCCATACACATGGACCTTATGTCCATACAACCTGACCTTCATGCCCCATACAACCCTGACCTTCATTTCCCATACACCCTGACCTTATGTCCCATACACCCTGATCACCTCCTACTTCATGTCCCATACACCCTGACCTTCATGTCCCATACAACTTGACCTTATTCCCCATAAATTCGGACCTTTTTTGTGTCCACGGTAACTACTACCCGTCCGTATTAGGGATTGTATAGTCTAATTTAGAGTAAATGTGCCCAAATTTGCTGGGAGAGAAAGGAAGAAAACCATTGAGGAAGAACAACTCATAGTACACTGACCTGGATTCTAGCCTGACCTATCTAAATTGGGAAAATCAGACTAGACGTCCTTTACGTCTAATCTACGTGTCCACCTATGCGGGGAGAATATATCATCTCTCAACAATATTTTATTATATTAACTATAAATTAAGGTGACACATTTCAAAGTCACTTCATAAACAGTAAGGGATAGAACTTTATGAATTATTTTATCATGTTTAAATAGTACATACAAAAGTGTACTTTGTAATTATCCTTAGACAGTGTATCAATACAGTACAGTACAGTACAGTATAGAGCGTAGTACTTTGTGAATTATCTTATTTTAGAATGTGTACCAAAATAACGTAATGCCACTCACATTAAACGTAAAAAAATTAATCTCTCCTACTTAAGATAATGAAGATACCTCAATAATACTACTACTTGAAAACAGTGTTCATACGCACTTAGTGTCAGGGTTATATAATCTAGTTCATCTGTTTGGAAACATAGGGATTTTAAACCTGGTTAAGTGCTATGGTGGCAATTATTTATAAAATATTTCTCAATCTCTTTCTCTAAATGCAAACGCGGGTACATTTACTTTAAAATTAAATATTGTTTATAAATGATACGTCCAATCATGTGATCTTCAGCTGTCACTTTTCATAGATAATATTAATACCTATGAAATAATAGCAATAATATAGTATAATATTATCACACATCATCAATTGACATCATTCATTGACAGAAAAATAATCTTAAATTTTTAACTACAGACTTTCTCGTCCTTTACCTTAAAGTGGAGACATTTACTTTTAACACATAAGATATATGAAACGAAATAATATAAACCTACATTGTTATAGAAATAAATAATCATTTTCTATGCATTTTCAAATTCTCATTTCCAAAAGATTTGTTAGCAAAAAAATGTGTCTATAACTTGGAAATTTAACAATATGACAACTTTTTATGATAATTTATTCTTTATCTCGAAAATTGCGCAGATTTGATAAACAAATATTGGAGATTTCCACGTCTTATGTAAAGTACCATCTAGGTCATTTATCCAGGAAAATAAAATACACCCATTTATTTGTAATTTTTCTCAAAATAGTTGGAGTTGATTTTGAGAAAATTGATTTTTTTCTCCTTTCGCCTTTAAATAAACAAGATACTCTTTATTTTTTTATGGTTGGATATATAATTTCAAAAATTACTTTGGAAACCTTATAAAAACCCTAGATAGCTACAAGTTTTAGCCCTGATCGGTAAAATGGTTTCTGCTCTAGGCTGAGTAACAGACAGACGCCATTGTGAAAACCACTTTTTCAGATTTAGGGAATCATGAAACTTCGTCATCCATCAAAATCGAGAATTCAATTTTTTCTTCTTACTATCACAATCATTTCTCTCTTATAGGGTTCGAAATAAAGTAAAAAATTAGTTTATATGAACCTTTATAGGGCCCCTACAAGATCAGTCAGACTGTCATCCTGTCAGTATTAATCAGTATTTACACGAGACCGTACACGGCAGTCTTCGAGTCATTATTTGTATCAGTCTCAACTCCTACATGCAACGTGCAACAACTGGATGATAGAAAAAGGCGTGTGGAGGCTTTGTTTGCTACTGAGACTGAAGGAAATACTGACGACGCAACGCTCGTACTACAGTCAGTACTACTGTCAGTATCTCCCACCACTTGCAAGACTGATGTGAATCACGAAAATTCGGATCACATCAGTATTTTCGTCAGTCCACTATCAGTCCATCAGTACTGCCCCTACACGATCAGTCAGACTGTCAGTATTAATTATTACTTTATTAATACTGACAGTCTGAATGATCGTGTAGGAGGCTCTATCAGTAGCACTACTGTAAACTTTTCTCTTAAAAATTAGCTTACAAACGTTTTCTTTTGTAATACATTTATCGTCGGCTTTTTGTATTAATAACTTATTTATGTCTTAATCTTAAGTTTAATAAACTGCCTTGTTGTTAATTTCATGAACATTTGACGATGTCAATGCCCTTTGAGAATGTGGTCGGTGAATCGATAACCATGACTGATACATGTTATATCTTTGGATTATGACTTGAGTTACAACCATGATAAGAAGATGACCCGTCGTTAAATCCCAACTATCAATCGCGCTTACATCTCTTCCTAAAAACTTGATTTGTTTCTAGACACACGATTGATAGTGCGTGGACAAATTTATGCACGTGATGTATTATTAAGATAAAATGTTAAAATAACAGATAGTAGCGTTAAGGTTTAAAACGATTATACTGGACATTATCTATGTATAATTTACGTTAATAAGCAAATGTATGGACGCTATTATGACAGGATTCCCACGATATCCATTAAAATATAATTGAGATTTCTAAAAATAAAAAAAAGGTATTGCACAAAAATCATAAAATGCCTGAAATGTCGTTGGACTTGTCAAAATCTGTGATTTGGACAAGTAAGAACGTTTATATGGGCGATTTTTCGCCTAGATACGACGACTTATGTATATTGAATCAGTAGAATAATTCCAAAGAAATTCGTGCTGATGTTTAATATTTTAAACTACTGTCTTATGATCAAAATTAGGAATACAGCTTACACGAGTCCAACTATTAAGAACAATAGGCGATATTTAAGTTGAATGGCGGTCTCGCTACTCAGCCTGGCTATCCGCATTTAATTATCCTAATCGGGTAAGGATGACAAAGGTATAGGCCTAGCTTGGACATTTTCACGAACTTTTGAGAAGTGAGATTAGATTTTTTTTTTTTTGCACCTCGAATTCTTCATCACAGTCAAACCAGACTAGATGAGATTGGTATTATGCCACGAACACACCGATGTGGGTAGCTGAACATAATTTACAAATGTTTTCTTTTTGGCATTTATATGTTTTTAAAGTACAAAATATTATAGTTATTAATACAGCACGCCATTTTTTTAATAGTAAGCTTACTAGAAAGGTTATTAACAACTTATTCCAATAGGTAGGGAAAAGAAGGATAATTTATAGGGAGTGCACCTGCATTAGCTTGGACAGAGTGGAGGGAAGAATATCCCAATGTTGAATCGCATGTTAAAACACACTTCCAGCAGGCTTAAACATGGCCGCAATTTTAATTTCGACATTTCTGTGGCCAGCCAACTGGTTTCGGTTGAAAACCCAATCTAAGACACAAGTCACCAAAAACTGTTTCCATGAGCATATTCAAGATGTATACAACTAATATCAACAAGGAGATTAATTACATTCAGACCAAAGAGTTTTAAAATACCGCCAAAATATTGAAGATCATAAAAAACTTCTTTTTCAAAAATTTACTTTACGTGACAATTTTGGTTACATTCCACTAAGTACTTTACACAGAGTAATAATAAATAGGTCAAATGTGCCAAGCTGTTACATTTTTTCTATTTTGTGGAAACTCATAATGAACTAATCAATAAAGATTTAGCAAATTTCCTAATATTTGACATTTATTATTGTCTTTAAAATACATTCCAATCTTCATTGGAAGAGCCTTTTAGAAATAACTTCATTTTATTGCTGCCAACATTGATAGCAATTTACTTTATTATTTGTGTTATTTTACAGGTGGTATTGGTTATATCTATAAAATTGACAGCTGCATATCACATGATTTGACGTATGGATATTTGAAAGCAGTTAAGACCAGCTTCGGTAGTTGCTAAGTCTATACTCTAGTCTAGAGCGTCACAATAGGCTAGAACAGAGGTATTCAATCTTTTTGTTCTCATAACCCCCAAATATTATTTATCTTCAACTTTACACCCTCAAAGTGGTTGTTGGTACGCAATGCACGTTATATATATATATATATATGTGAGAAATATGTGTATTTGTAGTCCTATTTAGATGTTTTTTGTAAATAACTTATATATATGTAGGCCTATTTAATTTTACGTACCCTAATATGTCTTTGCGTAGCCCCCAGGTTGAATGCCATAGGGCTATACTGCCGATGACGGAGATATCAGTGTTTGAATCCCGTTCGGGCGTACTAAGGCAAATTTTTCTTAAATGGTTTTTCACTCTCACTCTCCATGCAAATGCGTGTACATCTCCTCTAAATTAAGCCTTACTCATCCCTAAATTAGTACATATGCGTATAGCCTAAACGGGTATCAAGACAATGTGCTATAAGAAAGAATAAAAACAACTTTTTAAACTGTCTTCCTATGAATGTTAGACTAATTTTGAATGTTTGAACGAAAAAAAAAAAGCTTAATTAATTACTTTACGCTAATCAATTGATGATACAAAATAGATTTTAAATAGATTGTGCCAAATAGTTTGCATGATAGAATAGAATAGATAGATATAGAACCAACCTATCTCCATCCTTCAAGCACTGCAAAGTCACTCGTAACATACCACTGACGGATATCAATATTATATTTTCATGTTTTATTGTTAGTTTTTGTCTACTAGAAATCCCGTAGCTGGCAGTTATTTTTGAAAGTAGATGCGAACAAGTTACTTCGATTAATGTTCCCTTGTTTTTTTCTATTTGATTTAGTAGGTGTAATGTCGTCTCTTGAAAGTAGACCGAGGCGAGTGGTTATTTCTGGGATGAGATTCGGAAATAGATCTATTACTTCTAGACTGCAGAAATTGAGTGTCTGCCCAATGCCGCCAACATTGATCTATGGATGTGGTATAATTTGAGCTATTGTATTTACTCAGACTTATTTATTCTAGATAGTGCATGTGTATCCACTACTTTTGCTGCCAATATGAACAATATTGCTCTGGCGTTACGCCATTTTTACAGCTGACCTGGTGGTCTAGGGGTAAGGTGACAGACTTCTGTACTGAGGGTCCAGGGTTCAATCCTCGGTCCCGGCACAGATTTATCTGATTGCCAAACCCTTACCTCACCTCTGACAAGATGTGTATTAATCACAACTTGTGAATGTGAGGAATGCCAGGCCTCCACCGTGGTTCGGATTCCACGTTAAACTGTAGGTCCTCCATTTCATCTCATAATCACCCTACCATTACACCTTAGCGTAAGTGCGTATAACCCGAACGGGTAGTAAGACGCGATTCTAATAATAATAGTTACGCCATTTTGAGGACTGTGTTGCAGATTAATGGAAATGTATTGATTGAGATTGTTTTTGTTGTTTTTTTAAATTCTTTGAATGGAGTTTTCTTTGTACCACGTATTACTTCCCATTTATCCACTTTGCTAACAATTCTGAGGTGAGAATTACTAGAGTAAAAATGTGATGAAATGCATCGTCATTTGTGTGTGTGTGGGAATAATGGAAAATAATTTAGGAAAAAAAAGATGCCTCGGTACACCCAGCCGAGATTAGAAACCCAAACTCTCCATCACCGGTAATCTATTAGATTGTCAGAATGGCACCTTAGACCATGTGACCCCGATGGTGGTGACTATTTGGTAAAGGACAGAACTAAATGAAATGCACAGACCGTTCATCCACTACGACGGTTAGTTTTATTGATATGACCCAACTTGATGTATGTAATTGGAGGCTTTTACTCTGGTGACCCTCCGAATCAAGGCAAGCGTCTTGGAGTTCTCGCCCCTCCAAGGACCGATAGGTTTGGTCAACCCTACTCTGGGACATAGCCTAGGGTGCCTGGTGTGTGTATGTGTGTGGGGGGGGGGACAGGGTGGAGGAATTGGTCACTTCCCTCATTAGTTTGTGTCCATGGGCCCTCTGCCTCCCTATATTAACTACACACTGGTCCACCACTAAACCCAAGCATTATAGCTAAACTATTGGGTTAAGTCCCGCCTGAAGCATAGAACAGATTATTATTATTATTATTATTATTATTATTATTACTATTATTAGCACCACGTATTACTACCCGTTCGGGTTGTACGCACTTACGCTAATGTGTAATGGTAGGGTGATTGTGAGATGAAATGGAGGACCTACAGTTTAACGTGGAATCCGAACCACGGTGGAGGCCTGGCATTCCTCACATTCATAAGTTGTGATTAATACACGTCTTGTCAGAGGTAAAGGAAAGGTTTGGCAATCAGATAAATCTGTACCGTGACCGAGGATTGAACCCCGGACCCTCAGCACAGAAGTCTGACACCTTACCCCTAGACCGTCAGATCACCGAGATGAATATTAATAACCTTCTGCAGTGCTGGCCACGTGATCTGAGTAATTAGCCTTTCATTGAACTCACCCTTAGCTGACAAGAGTCGTCGGGGTTCAAATCCTGGCTGAAAGCACGAGGGGTGGTTTTCAACACATTCTCCCTGTGCGGGTTTTCTGTCTTATCCCCGCGTTAATGCAGGTGCACTTACTCCAAACTGCGCTACTCATCCTCAGATTTGTTGTTAATAATCCTGATTCTAAACATAAGCCTACTAATTTAAATATATATAATATTTAATTGAGATTTATGATTTAGACCAAGGCCACAGACAAGTATACATCAGATCCTCATCCTTACGGAAGTTTCTCTACTCTCCTTGAACCAGTTGAGTCCATCACCGCTGGGGTTCGCTAGTGTCAATGCTCAGTGATTAAAACACTTCCAAACGTGCAGTTGTTAAAACGACTCCCTTTTAACGTGTTAATCATAAAGCGACCATTGTAATCGTGATGTTCAGTCTGCTGAAACTCTTTGTGATGTAGAATAATTATGAGAAGCGAGGGGGTGGGTTGCGCTACATAGCTTTGTGGGAGCCCGCCGATTGGCTCGAGAGATGGATATTTGTGTCCTCTGTCTAGTGTAGCCATTTTTAAAATGAACTTTTTCTTTTAATGCCCTTTGCATCTAGCGACACCCGTGTTGAAAGACTCAAGCTCTCCTACGGAGCGCAGCCGTTTAACACGGTGGTTAGAGTATGTGTGTCTGTGACCAGGGGTATTCAAACCCACGGCCCGCTGACTATTGAAATATATCAATCATTTCAAGAGGGAAAAAAATGACAAATCCTTTACATTGTGTTTGTTGTTAACATCCCTTTTTCTCAACTAACACAAAGTCTACAGCGATGAATAAGGTATCAGTGAATAGGATTTTTATCGACTTATGACATAGTATTACTCAATTTAAGTTAAAACACATTGTTTGTTTAAAATTTAAGTTAAAAGAAAAATCTAACAATATTTTTGTATCAAGGTTTAATATGCGTAAGTCTCGCAAGGGTTTACTGGTAAAATTGTATTTATATATTTTACGTTATTTTATAAATTATTTTTGCTTTTTACATGAAGAAGACTATTACGTTTTTATATAAATGTAGTTTGAACCGACAAATGACAGCTCTAGTAGACAAGACAAATCACGCTACCTCTTGCTATGAAAAATCTAAGAATATAAAAGAAAAAACAGAAAACATACTTCACGAGAAATACGAAATTTCATAAGTATGAACTAATACGAACATTTTACTATTAACACTTTGGCACTTGGACAAAAAAGAAAGGTTGAAGACCCTGATTTAGACTATGATTTTTTTTTTGGCCCTTGGTAACGATTTGTTTTTACGCGACTTACAGCACATTTGGTCTATCTATAAATTACATTAACTATTATAAGGAACCACTAGAAGGAGGAACCCGCCTCGGTGGCGTAGCTGGCTAATGCGCTAGTCGTGTTAAGCTCAACCCTCGAGGACGGGGAGATCGAGGTTCGAATCTCGGTTGGGTGAACTGGGAGGGGTTTTTCCTAAATGGTTTTCCACTCTCCCTCCACGCAAATGCGGGTTCACTTCCTCTTAATTCAACCCACCCAATTCCTAATCCATTAGCGTAATTAGTACTTAAGCGTATAACCCGAACGGGTAGTAAGACGCGGTGCTAATAATAAAAATAATAATAATTTTCCCGGGAAAGGAATTTTCACCTACTTTCCGGGGTTCTTTTACATGCCACAATCTACAAGAGATCGATGGTTTTACTTCCCCTCCGAAGGAAATTGTGCTGCGGATTTGTATATCTCAATAAAAACCCGTCAACCTCAGCTGGATTTGAACCCACTAAAACCGGATCTTGAGCAGCACTTTACCCCAAGACCACCAAGGTTGACAATAAAATAAAAGAGTAAAATAGTCAGTAAACAATAACTATCACCATAAAGTGTTTTGAGTGTCTCTGAAAAGTTTGTCGAGAAATAAAATTTACCGGAATTATAAAGAATTCATAATTCTAAAACCAGATAATTAAAATAAACACAATTGTTTGACTAGATTTAAATGATCAGAGACCCTTTGTAATAGCCTAGAGAAACACTATTGTTTGATAAAAAAAACTTCCTTCCTTTAAAAAAACGGACACAAATAAAAATAAATGTCTGCAACTCAAAAATGAACTCATTTTGTTTTTTCCCCTCTTTTTTTTTTTTCCTCCTTCAAAGCAAAGCGATTTAAATACCTACGATCCCATTTCAAAGAAACCCGCGGAGGAGTCGGCACGGTGGTTACAAAAAGGAGGTGTTGGGTGACAGAGTCCCCCCTCCCCTCCCCTATACTTGCCTGCCACACCCCCTCTTCAACATCCCCGAGGTTAGAAACACTACTTGGGGCTGTTTTAGCTGACTTTTCTAGGGGAGACACGTCAGCTGAGGACTTCGGCTGCGCCTACAGACCAATGATTCTACCACCCATTTCTTCTGCATATCACTTTATCTATACTCCAGTTCTATCTACCTACAATTCTAATATTATTTATCGATTATTTTACAGTACAATTCTTATATTCCCTGATTTTCATATGAATGGAAATTTGGAGCATTCAAAAATACAAACATATTATTTTGTGACAACATTGATAACATATTACTATATTATTAGTGTTATTCCTTAGCTCAGTCAGATGCATGTTTGTCTATTGATCTAATACAGCATAAAGTTAACCTTAGCTCTGTTGGTAGCGTGTCTAACCACTGAGCTAAGAGTCCCGGGACCAATTCCCGGCATGGCCGAAAATTTATCATTGATGAAAGTATGGGCTTACCCTTTCATAGTGATAAATTAACGTCCGATGACAGGATGTTGTGCATGTTCTAAGCTTAAGTTAGATTATAATGCATAGAGGCCTAGCAAGTCGGCAGTGTAAAATATATGGCTTGGATAAAAACTGACCCAGGCCACAGGCTGGACACAGTAATGGATATAAAGTAAACATCATAAAGAGTTATCAGTACGCACTGGAAAAGTTGACTTGTAAAGAATTAATTACAGATACATCGTCTGTATATGCGGGCTATTATTACCAATTAATCAACACAAGGGGGCTCTAAGTTTAGAGTCTTGACTTCATTAATTTCAGTATTTTTTACTTTAATTTCTATAATTTTATCTCTAGGCGAATTAAAATTTATTTTCTTTTAATTAAGCTCATCAACTTATTTGATTAAATAGTTGTAAGCTTTGAATATACCGACTTATCAACAAGACAGGAGCACAATTAAAAACATACTGAATTGTGATCTAAGGCGTGAGGTTAATTATGGTTAACTTAGCGGTAATAGAGATGGGGCTTGAACCCCAAATGTACCCGTATCTGTGTGTCATCTTTAAGCTAATATCTAGATTATAATGAGTATAAACTCATGTAATATACAGTTCCTATTAATTATTAATAATTATATATAAATATGTTGCTGATATCACTAAAATTATGTATTATTTTAGATATCTTAAGAAATCTCAAATTCAAATCTGAAATCACAATTTTACGTAATCTGTAGAATCAATTGCAAAGGCATGTGCTAATGTAATTGAGAAAACACTGAATTTTATTTGTTTTAGATAAAAACAATAAATGAATAGCTACAAATTAAAACCAAATTATATGAAAAAATCAATCTCCCCCACCATAAAATGCCATCTTTGTTCCTTAAAACATAATAGATAATAATTACGACAACTTAACAAAGATATCAATCTACAGCCAGCTGCCAACAAAATTTTATTGATAATTTAATTTCAACCACAATATTAATTTCTTAAACAACACAAAGCTTAATTTTCAATTATTTTCAGTTCAATGAAAAATCTTACATTTTTAAAAGATAAAAGGATTCCAATTTTGATTCACTATCCGAAAATATTTTTAGGGTCACGGATACGATAAATTCAGCCAATATCTAGTGAGACTGTATCTAGGTGTGTGTTCAACTGGGGATCCAAGCCGAGTCATTTAGTTTTAAACACCCTTTCCAAGTGACGGGAAGAAGGTAGTACAGAGTACGGGGTTGGAGGTGTGGGTCTCAAATGGATCTAAAGTACGCTTTGATCGATATACTAGGGGCTCGGTCTTCGACTGTCTCAAACCTTACACATCCATTATTGTTTCCAGCCTGTGGCCTGGGTCAGTTTTTTATTCAAGCCATATATTTTTCCACTACCGGCTTGCTAGGCCTGTCGTAGCTTCATAATAAAACTTAAGACTAGGACAGACACAGCATCCAGTTCCCGGCAGTTAATTTATCAATGTGAAAGGGTAAACCCACATTTCACCAGTGATAAATTTTTCGACCATGCCAGGAATCAAACCCGGGACCCTTAGACACGCTACCGACTGGATAAGGTGTCGGATTGTCTCAAACCTAAGCTTTTATTTAACGTCTCCTGCCTTTCAACTCAACCTAGCCTGGCGCAATTAATAATGGCGTTCAACCAACAGGAATGGAGGGCCCTAAACTTCTCTTAGCGTAATAAAGCAGTTTAAGGTGTACTACCAACAGGAATAAAAAGTACGTATAGGTGAAAAAACCAGACTTTAATACAATCATGGTGGGACAATATTGATCATTCCTCTCTGGCATTGGTTTTAGTGGAAAAATGACAGATTCTTCAACAAGTTGTATTTAACCGTCCTTCCTATTGATTGGACACCTTGATTCATTGGACTAAGGAAGGTTGAGTGGAGAGGTGAGAGATGTTCGATAAAGTTGCAGTCCGAGCCACCAGAAGCTCGATCAAAACGAACCTTCAATGAGATGGCTGTTAGATAAATTTGTGCTTGTAAGAATTCGACTCGAAAAGGAGGAAGTGGCATGACCCTGCTTTAATCTCATGGTGGTTAGCACATGTTAGCCATGACTCTCTCCGGTCAGGGGTTGAAGTCATTCATGTTAAAAACACCCCTATTTCAACCCTTAGGACTCTTAGAACTAGTGAGCCGACCAAAGCTAAGACTTGAAGCGAGATTTCAAGCTGACTCACCTAGCGACCAAAACCAGAGGCGCGGACAACTCCTTGCATAGTTTTTTCCCGGCATCTTAATAACCGTCTGTTTTTTCCTTCACTAATGGGGTTGATTTGAGAAATTTATTTACTTATTTCCTGTAGGTCTACATAATCTTTAGCTCGAATTATGACCACTATATTTCAAGACCTATTTCCTATTTTCTTTTCTAATATTCCTCTACCATTATTATATTATATTATTTCTAGCTATCTAGGAATGAGTTTCCTTAATACTAATTACTATATACTAGCGTATAACCCGAACTGGCAGTAAGACTCAGTGCTAAAAAAACTATATACTAATCTAACTAACTTAAATCTAACTAGGACTAATGCATTTTTCTGCATTTACACGTGGGTATGCCACACGTTTTCTCGGATGACCTCCGGGATGCTTTTATGGTTGGGATTGTTCTGATATTGGGAGAACTGGTTGAACCCTAGGCTTCTTCTGTCGGCCTACTGTCTTTGTCTTTCTTAATTTAATCTCTCAATGTAGTCTTCGCGTTCCTTGAGTAAGATTTTCGGGGTGACTTCCTAGAGGAGTTTCAACAGGACGCCATCAAGTAGGATGTCGTAGATACAGCGTCCATGAAGTATGGTTTGTTACTGGTTCCTCAGATGTTGGGTGTTACTACATTCCCAAACAACGTGTTCAGCTGTTGCCTCCTCTCCACAGTCCCAACTTCATGTCTCTGTCAGTCCGCGGTCATGAAGAAGCACTTTTTACGACCCATGCCCTGTTTTGTAGTGCACAGGTCCCTGTTTATACTTCAGGTGTTTGAGCCTGAGACCTTCCTCTTTACATGGAAACTTGTCAAAGGTCCGCCTACCATGTTCGCTCCTTACCCAGCTGTTTTACCAATCTTGTTGCAGGCCTCTTACCATCCCCACCGACTTCAACACTCTGACCCTGGCCAGAGCTTCTACCCGGTGGAAGTCCCGTTTCTCCAGCCAGTACATTGCGCCTCTCCGTAAATATGAGAAAGCAAGAATTTAGAGAAATTATACGTGCATTAGCGTGGAGGGAGAGTGGAAAATTAAGAGAAAATACCATAAAAAAATACCAAGCCAGATTTCTAATTTCGATCTTTCCATCACAAGAATAAAAAACTATCTTGATGCCCTAGTCAACGTACCCACCGATTCGGTTACAAACTATTCACGTTTCTTTATTTTCGTGAATATTGAGATGGATCAACTTGCACTTTATTAGCAGGTCATTATTATATCAGCATCCCTCGCAGCGGTGTCCAAGAAGCCTTAGGCGTTGTATTGGCATTGCTCTTGGGTTAGCGCTAACGTGGAATTCAGAGTTCCAATCCATGATGATTGTTAAAATAGGACTTATCACTCTCACTTAATAACTATCTGCCCGAACTACTGCGGGTCTACTTATCTCTCTATCCTCTTTTCCTATTAGATTAATTTTTAAATAACAAGTATGTAAAAAGGAATCAAATTAATAATTAGTTATCTCTTTCTATTACCTGCACTGGTGATCAACCAGATAAACGTGACAATCTCGTCTGGTTAGATTTGCCGATGACGGGGAGGCAGAGATCCATCTCCAGTCTGGGCCTAGGCCTACTGGGGATTTTTTCTGAAACGGTTTCCAAATCTTCCTCCATAAAAATGAAAGTACATTTACCCTAAATTGCACCTCTTCTTCTTTACACAATCAGTGTAAACACACGGATAATCCAAACGGGAAGTTAGACGTGAATCAGGTGAATCAAAAAGTTGTTTCATACGGAATCCATTGTTTAAAAAAATGCTGGTTTGTGCAAAGCCTTACAGAAACCATGTGGTATAATGTAGCGGCATATCTTGAACTCATTACTGAAAATGTGACAGCTCCAAAGATCATAAAAATTAAATAAAAACACATACATAAGAGTCGTTTTCGTTGAAAGGTCTTTCTGAAGTCACCGAATCGTGGATAACAGCTTCCTGAAGATAATCACGTGTTTTCAATCCTTGTTACACAAGAACTATAGCCACATGGAAGGCTGTGTTAACATATCTGGGATAATGGCTATTACATTTTATTACTAATGATTAGTGATTGTTAAAGTAGGCCTAAGGCAGGGGTATTCAACCCACGTCCTGTCAAATTATTTTTTTTTGGAGCCCCAATACATATTTTTCAACTTAACGAATTTTATAGCTACAATTTAAAAAGCTACATCATTTCTTTAAAACTCTACACCCTTATGGAATGATTCCTAAAAAAATGTTAATTGTAAGTTTTTATAAAAACAAGCTGGCGTAAGACGTATCGAACTATACTGACCAAGCTGCCGCGTTGTTAGCGATAATAGTGCCAACATTTGCTATAAGGTGCATGCATGGCTCAGCACAATGACTCAACGCTAATCTCAGTTTCTAGACCGATATATTACTTTTATTCAAGTAGCCATACTAAGCTTAGTTATTAGTGACGTGAATGTTACACAATAATTAAAATCGGAAATAAGGATGTTTTATGAAACTGTACCATTAAACTTGACCTAAATATTTTATGTCTCATTTTAAAAGTCTTAAACTTAATTTGTTTTGCTAATAGAATTAGGATTAGGCCTATATAAGAATATAAATACATTAACACTATAACTTATTCATATTTAGGGTTTATATCAAATGTATAAAACTATATAAGGAGAATATGTGTCCTTAATTCCTATGACGATTAAAATTGATCAGCAGTTCAAAAAGAGGCTGTAGACCCTTGGAATAAAGAATTATGCAGTGACAAACATATAAAATTCACGTGTTATTTAATTTAGATGAGGGCATTTAAAGTGCACATTTTAAAATTGTAACCGCCTCGTGGCGTAGTTGGCTAACGCGCAGTCGTGTTGAGTCAGACCACTGAGGACGGGGAGATCGAGGTTCGAATCTCGGTCGGGTGAACTGGGGGTGGTTTTTCCTAATGGTTTTCCACTCTCCTCCACGCAAATGCGGGTTCATTTCCTCTAAGTTAAACCTTCCATTTCTAATCCATTAGTGTAATTAGTACTTAAGCGTATAACCGAACGGTATAAGACCGGTGCTAAATTATTTAATTTATTTAATTTAAAATTGTAGCTATCTCATCACATGACTTACAGCCTAACCTAACACATGACACCTATTAGCCACGGATGTGTGAGGATGACAGTATGATTGAAGGCATTTCTAGAAAATACAAGTAGTTTTGATGGAAAAAATAGATACACCTTCTTGAATTTGAAATTATTGTTGAATTATTACTGTAACTTAATTTTAATATATTATTCCCCTAAAAATAAGCTCATGTATTTATTTAGTTAAGTAATAATAATTAAAGAAGGTTAAGTTAGGTAATTAGAGTTTATGTTGAACTAATATTGAGTAAACTAATTTAGTTAAGTAAAAATTTAAATTCTAGTTGCATTCATATTTTACCTTGCACTTTAGATAATTTAAAAAAATTTCAAACTTTTTTCTCTCCTAATAGTCACTGATACCTTTACTGGTAGAATTTTAAATTTGATCATTTTAACTAAAACGTATTATTAGTTTTACTTTAAGGAAAAACCTGTTATAAGCTATTTTTCACAAGATCCGGTGCATAAAACTGAGATTAACGGCCGTAGAGTTGGTTGTGTTGACCACATGATACCTCTATCCACAAATGTTGGCACTATCGTAGCTAATGGCGGCAGCCGCTTGGTCAGTATACTCGCTTGTGGACTCATGAAATGAAGCTTTTTACTCACTTTTATTATGGAAGCATTCTATGATAAATAAATTTAGGCATATAATACTAAACAACTAAAAAAACTGGCGAAATTGTTTTTACATTCAAGCATTGTTGTAAGATGCTGCTTGTTCTATTTGGATAGGTTTGATTTGATATATTCTGTATAGACATTATATGTAGCTTCTATAATATTATTCATAAATAATTACATTTAATCAATATTTTAATGGCTGATTAAAGAACAGATTATTTTTTATAATTTGGGTAGTATTAGATAAAAAATTAAATTAGTTTGATTGGTGTTCCAAAATATTTTAAAACACAAAAATTTGAAGAAAATCAGCAACACCCTTTTGCCAATAGACACATGTATCTACTAAAAAATAAATAATACTATGGATGCCATCTTGTTTTTACCTTAGCCTCTGTAAAATAAGGAATATTTATCAATATCATTGTACTCAGTTTAAAACAAAACAGTTTTTTGTATTTGATAAAGGCCGAGTACTTTTAGTTATTATATATCTGCAGATATATTCATCACGCACCGTGATAGTATATAAAGATTAATTAACATAAAGTTTTATTTTTAAATAGATCAATTATTTTTAGGCTTTATAGAACACATACATTTATACATACACTAATAAGACAGATCATATACAATAAACTTTTTTTTTAGATTGGAGAATTAAAAAAACATTTTCTTCAGCATATTGAAATAAAGCATTTTCTGTTTCACAACGCTCTCTTTATTTTTCATGTAAATAAAAAAAAGTGTGGAATGCGAAATAATTTAAATATATTTTACAATATAGCATATCTAGTAAAGGTAAATTTAATGTAAGTAGTTTATATTTATTGAATAATATATGTTGCTGCACAGTATTTGAGCCTTTTTGAAAATGTAAAGTAGATCTATAATAATAAGCAATAGAATTTTTTTTAGTAAGGTTAAGCTAGAAAATAATAAATTGGCACCCTATGTCAAAAATAACATCTTGAAACAATTTATCATTGACATTTGAAAATATGGAAGAGTTTTGTAATCGTGGCAACTAAGAAGTATCCAACAAAAAGTAACCGAAAATATTTTCATGTTTTCATACGGTCTGCAGCGGTCACTTTTTCAAATCCCCAGTATATTGTGAGAGTGACACCTTGAACCTTGCAGCCACCGAGGCAGGTTATGTGAAATAATTTAATATATATTTTCAAGTTTAGAATACTCAAAGATCCTTTTATCTACGATGTACCGATAGGTTTCTTAAGCGATCGACTGAAAATTGCCGTACTATCGACCGGTTAGTCAACCCCTGCTCTACACTTGAAAAGCTAATTTTTTTTTTTACTAATTAAGAACCATAAAATTCATTCGCACTAATTAGATTGCTGTCGAATAGCTGTAATCACATGATTTAACTAACCTGTTCTATTAAACGTTTTGTAAGGCATTGTTTAGTACGATAATGTTATGGTTAAGCTTTTGAATTTATAGTTAATTTATAATTTCACATTGTCTTGGGGAGATGCAATGAATTGTGAATTTGCTATTATGTAATTTGTCTGCTTATCCATCAGCATTACTGCTTCTATGACAAAATACAATGATTCCAATGTCATAATTAAACTTAGATTATTGGTTTATATAATGTTAACACTGGTATTTTTTCATCGTTCATTTATGCTATCCGCATTTAGTTAAACTAATAAGGTAGGGACGAGAAGGGAAAACGTGAGAGTAAATGTATCCGCTTTTGAGTTGAAGGAAAGGAATATATTGTACAGTGCACCGCATAGAGGCACATACTTTATTATCCCTTTACCTAAAGTTGGAAATATTTACTTAAAACTCGTAAGATATGTAAATGAAACTAAACATTGTGTCAGAATTTAAAAATGAGCTTCAGATTCTACCAGAAAGCATAAATGAAACAATATAGCAGGGCACCATTCTTGAATGAGCCCCGAGAAAATTAAGCTTAAAAAACTTGAATCCTGGGAACAAGATCTTGTCAGGCAGTACAACTTCTTAGATCATTATAGTCATATGTGATTGTTTAAGAAATTATGCACAGTTCATTGTCTTCAAATCAGATGAACTTACGACCAAAATTAAAAATTGAAAGGAATTTATTACGAAACGAAATGATAATTAAAAGAAACTCCCTGATGGAAGAAGAATTTCTGGAAGATAAAAGTTCAAAATTGAAATCTATTTTGTAATCTTGGATAAAATTTATGCAGAGCTGAAGGAAGAAATCATTGCATACGCTGAATGTGCAACAAATTAGGATTTTTAACCCAGACACAGAAATGTTCAAGTAAATGAAGAACAGAAAAAAAAAACAAGAAAAGAGAAATGAAAGGAATAGATAAATTCATTGAAACATATTCTCACGACATTGAACTATTGATGAAAGATGAATGGTTGTAGTTTAAAGCATATATGAAAAATAAATATATTTTTTTCCCCATATTTGTGAGGTATTTAAAGTGCACTTTATGGGCCAATTGATTATATCAGCACAAGACTTATAAACTAACTTATATCTAGAGCCAACAACACCCAGCTCCCATTCATTAATTCATCACTGGGAAAAGGGAGCCACACATTTCACTAATGACAAATTTTTAGACCATGCCAGGAATCAATCCGGGACCCTTAACTTAGTAGATAGACAGGATAACGACTGAGATAAGGTTTTGGACGATAAAAAAAATCTGTTAGTGATAGATCTCGTCAGAGTAAAATTACATGAGCAAAATTGGGTTATTCGATGTGTTCCCAATGTATACATTGCTTTAAGATTATATCAGCACCATCCCTGTGACTTATTGTTCAGCAGAACGGTCTTTAATTAGCAGTTTCCCTACATGCAAGTGCGGGTATATTTCCTCTAATTCTACCTTCGTTTCACTACCCCATTAGTGAACTTAGATTAGAGTACCCTGACGGGTTAGATGTGGAGGGTGAAAACAAAAACATAACAATATGTTGCAAACTACCATCTAAAGATAAAACGAAAAAACATAAAAGTCAGTTTCCAGTGTAACAGATAAAAATCGAAACATGGCCTCTTGGGTGTTCAAAATGCTCACCCAACTCGTCCAGTTAATAAGTCGTCGTCTTTGTTGTTGGTTTAGTACTTCAACAGAAATCATAATAAATCACTAAGTTTATTAGACAAACTAAATAACCAAAAAGAAAAGTCCCTTAAAATCATTAACTCATTCCATAAGGTTGGAACTACAAAGTTGAATATTTATTAACAATTTTTCAACAGTAAAAAGAGAGTCTATTTCTTTTCGAAATACTGAACATTTCGAAGTAGACATCTGGAATAATAATTGGAATTGAACTTGCATTGGTACAATACTAAGGCTATTGTAGTTAAGGAGGCTGCCTAAAGGAAAGCTTGGATGCATTGCTGACGTCCAAAACAGCTCTATTTAAGGGGTCCGCCTAGGTAAGCAACAATTTGCCACACAGACGTTCAACTCTAACGCAATATTTAGTTCTACGATACGTTATTTCAAAATATTATTCACGCCCAAATGAGGTAGAAATATTTCACCAGTGGCCTTTCTAATTAACAACCGTAAAGCATGAGTGTTATTAATAGGAACAAATTAGTGAAAATGTGACACTCATATTCAACAACTTTTTAAGCATATTTGTGGAGCTATGAGACTAGGCTTGTTGCAAAAGGGCTCTAAATCTATCCTTCCATAATACAGTACTTTTTTAATAGTCTCCCAACAGAAAATTTTAAGATATTTGAGAACTAGCAGCGAGCTTTTTTTGTTACTTTGAAATAGAAGGGTTTCGTGGTTTTCTTTCCCCTCTTTCTTATTGACATGACAAAGGATGGTTGTAGAGGAAGAGAAACGGGAGTATATGCATAGCCAGAATAGAGAAGTATTTCGAAAAACGAAAAGACTATTGTATTGTAAGCCATGTGTCTGGCAGCTATTTATACTTTCTAGCTGACAGAGGGGGGCCACCTTAAGAATCATATTTCAAATTATGGGTTTCAAGGCCAAAATTTTAAATATAATTTAAAAAAAATTAATATGTGAAATTATCATAGTATTCTCGACGATCTTTCACGTGAAATGTCCCAGCACTGAGATTAAAACAAAGTAAATGGTCATAAACAAATATATATGTTATCAAACAAATAAAATCACTACAGAACATTCTTAGATAATTGATTATTATTTAAGTAGTTTTGATACTTCATAACTGCCATTCTCATTTAAAAAAATCACAATGAGAGTATATTTCCCATCAAGTAGGTGACATCTTAAAAAATATATGTCCCTATACTAAAATATTTTTGCTGAGTCGTACATAGAGAACCGTCTTAAAATTCAAGATATGAGAGTTACTTCAGCTGACAGTAGTGACATCGTAAATTTTTTTCCATTAGTCTAGCTCAGCACAATTATGTTCAAGCTTTTCTTCTTTTTTTTCTTTGCTTAGTCTAATATATTACCTAGTTCGTGGTTGAAAGCATTGAGGAATTAAGCTTAGGAGTGCGTTTCAGCCAAGGCGACTCATTTTTATATTTATTTGATTACAAATTAATTTAAAACGGATTTTAAAAACCATCAACTAACTCTAAAACAATAATATCCGTTTATAAGATTACGTTGAAAAATATCATCCCAACCACTTAAAAAAAAAACACCATGGCGTCAGCCCGCAATCGCGCTATACCAACCAAGCGGCCGCCGTCTGCTGGCGGAGGTAGTGCCAACTTCTGCGGGTTTAGGGTGTCAAGTGGTTAGCATAACGAACCCTACGGTCGTTAATATCACGTTTTCTAAACCGTAGCAGCTACTTTTCCGTTCAATTAAGGATATATTACCGAGAGAAAATATTTTCTTAAAAAGTCAATGCTTGTTATTTTCTTTGGATTAAAACTTTTGTTTGCATTTTTATTATACGTAACGCTATTCCAAACAATTATGAAAACACAAATAACCATTTATTAAAATGTTATCAATTTTTACCGCCAAAAACACATGTTTGTATTTTCTATTGCCAGCCCTGTTCATTCACATGCACCTAAAAATGGGTTTAAACAATAACAACTATTGTTTTAGTTTATGACCGAAACATGTGACCATATTTTGAATTTTACTGCCTATGTAAATATTTTTTAACATCATTTTATTCTTTTAAGCTTAATACAATTATTTGCTCACATATTTGATTTATGTGATTTATGTGTGTACGTGTTTATTTATTGAATATTCTTATTTTCCCATTATGTTTCAAACTAAATGGTTTTATTCCAAATAAGACACTAATCTTCCAAAATAAATATTAAAATATTTTATATAATTTAGTAGTTGTGGGGACCTGCTTAACCTAACACAGCATCTGCTACCATTAAACATCTTCACCTTTACGCCAAGGTTAAATCCGTACATACATAATGATTTATGTTTTGTATTGTCTGCTAGATTTATAGTCGATCTTTCTATCCAAAATCCAAGGAGAAGGGATGAGTGTTTATAGGTCTATCTACGAAAAAAACAACCCTTCTTAAAATAACTAAATGTGTAACTGCCCAAAGACTGTAATAAACTCAAGGCTTTTGTTTAAACTCAGCAATCCTATCGAAGACAATGACAAACACGTTTTTAGAGCCTCGAAGTTATAACATGAGAATTTTCTGGTGTTTGGTCTCTTAGTAGCTGTGGTTCAAGAGGCAACTCTCAGAATTTTCCGCTTGGTAAACGAATAACAAAAGAATTTTTTTTTTTTGCCATATATTTGTGTAAGTATGAATTATAAATCATTCTCTGCGTCTCTCATTATTATGTATCAAACATTCAAAGCACGCTCTTTTAATTAAAGGATTACCAAAAAAAAGTTTGTGTCAGTGGCACAAGTTATCGTAATGTGACCTAATTTAAAAAAAAAAGCTCAAATTATAAAGTGACTCAACCGACATAAATCAGAAACAAAAAATATTATTCTTATTTTTTCATATAGGCTTACATTTTTTTTTTAGTAATAAGATTATCCAAGGCGTCAAACTAATCTACTAGTATATAAATGTTGCTGGGTTTACTGAAGGTATTTTTTCATGAATGATTTTTCACACAAATGGAGGTACGTTTCCTCTAAAAAAGGTTACCTTCCTCATAACTACACCATTGGTGTAAATGTTCTGAAATCTTGGACGGTTATTAGAACGCGTTGCACCAAAACAAATAATCCAAAGTTATCAGATAAAAGGAAAAGAGGAAGAATACATTTGAATGGCTTCACAAGCAAATGATTGGAGAGGGTAAGAGAAAATATTAGTTTGAAAAACAGCTCTCCTTGCAGGTGGATTTATCCCAACCTGACGAATAAATTTCAAACACACCATCCAAACAGAAATGTCTTCACGCGTCACAAAAGTTTATCAAACATCCGTTATTTTTTCATGACTAAAGAAGAAAGAGTTGGTGGGGGAAATTTATAGCCGGAATGCTCCTAAATATAATTAAAAGTGCTTTAAAAACAGAAAAAATAGTATTATAGCATATTATAGACTTGTTTATTAGTAATTATACAATATATATTAGAATTATATAATAATATATATTATATATGCTATATTACGTTTCATTAATACCCCAACCTACACCGAAGAACGCATTTACGTGAAGAGGAAGTGGAAAATAAATTATGAAAACCACCCTTAGTAGCCCAGCCGGGGTTTGAACCTCAAGCTCCCTAGTACCAACAAACCAGAAAATACGTGATTTACATTTTTATAGATTTTCCTTGCCACGTATTTCTAATGTCCTCCCCCCCCCCTCCAAGCGTCTCACGACTCATTTGGATCGTACAGATACAGGCTTACATTAATTACGCAACTAGAATAGACATAAGTAAGGTAGCATTTATATGAAATGCACTCACATTTTCATGTAGATGGAGTGGGCGAACCATTTAGGAAAATACACCGTAGGTACATCCGGCCGGGTTTCAAACCTTGATCTCCCTGACACCAGCAAACCAGACAAAATGAGATTATAACTTAGACGACACGCGTAATTTAATGTAAATCTCATATTGACTGGTTTTTCGGTGATCGGGAGATCAAGGTTCAAACCCAAGCTGAGTCTACTGAGGGTGTTTCTTCTTAATTGATTTTCCACTCTCCCTCAAACAAATGTGGGTATATTTTTCTAAATTTCACCTTGCTCATCCCTTTTCAAATAGTGTAACTAAATGCGTATACCCTTGACGGATAATGAGAATCAGCGCAAAAAAAAGTCTATAAAGTAAAGAAAAATATAATAATTTCATTAAATATTTATATTCTATAACTTGTACCAGTTATTCTGCGAGTAATGTTTTCGAATACATTTCCAGGAGAAATAAGCTATATCTCAAACAGAGCCTATATAGATTAATGTTAGTATTACAATACTTATTACTAAGATCCTATGTTTTTTTTAAATAAGTGTTGTCTTAGGTTAGATTATTTTGTAAATAATGTAATACTATTATTTGTTCAAATAGTGTACGTTAAGTGCTTTAATTATACTAGTAATCATAAAAAGTGTATTCAAAATAATTTGAATTTTCATAGCTTATAATTATAAACTTTATCGCTGGCCTTGTAATTAAAGTAGAACTAAAATAATTTGGGTGAAATATGTTTAGCTAATATAAAACCTATGTTTATTCTATAATGCCAAAATATATATTTGGTTATTTTGGATGCGCTCTCTAAAAAGGGGCATATATCTTTATATTCAAAAACTTACTAACCTAGGATTTCACTTCTAAAACTAGACACCTTATACTAGCGTTACAGAAAGATACAATTTGAGGTAAACCACCCACATACTAACATTAACAGGCCCTTTCAACACCACCGAGATATTTGTAATATTTATAGACATAGCTCGTTTTCTTCTTTTTCTATTTTCTTCTATATATTTATATATATATAACTATTCTATATATAATAGATATAAACATATCATATATATATATATATAAAATATATAATCTACATAAATATAATTATAATATACATAAATGTAAATGTCAATATAAATATATATATACACATCATATATCATTTTTACAATAGTGCATTAGTTCCTCAAACAGTTAAATGGTTCATAAACAAATGTTTCTTTTAAATCTATTTTATTACACTGGTTATTATTTAAGTTTATGAGCTAACATTTTTAAAGATTAAATTCACGATTATTATTATTATTAAGTCTACTGTAAAAAACTGTTTATTTTATATAATATATGGTTATAATATAATAATGATGAAGTGTAATGTTTTTTTTATAGGAAAAGAGGGGGAAATATTAAAAAAGGGCATCTATATATTTATTATCTTTAAGTCCAGTGACGTCATTAAGAAAATAGTACATAAAATAGATGATAAAAGAATGGTGGGATAGCTCAGATTTAAAATGAATACAATAACTTGGGTTCAAAACCAACGTTTACATTTAACAACAACAAAAATTACTATCTCGGGGTGAAACTTAAAATAATAATAATAATGCATAAAATCGAACACGAGACTCTCTCAGAACCTCTGGGTCCTGTTGGGAAAAAAATATACCTTTACTATACTTAGTCAACAATGGACTCACCTTGCGTACAACAATACAAGTCTCCAAGGTCAGAATCCCTGGAATCTGCTTTCAGGCGAGACATCGCTAAATATGTGGGTTATTTTTATAGCAATAGTAACAAGGTGGATAACATTGAATGATCGTGATGATAATATAAATAAAATACTTAATAACGGATTTGGCTTTGAAAAAAAAAAGTTTAGTTTTACTTTGATAAATAATTGTAAATCTAAAATTTTACCCTGCCTAACAGACGTCTGCTAAATTATAAATTTAAAATACAATTCATAATTTAAATAACAGTTCAGTAAGTTGATGTATTAATATAAAAATCTTAAGTCCAATTTTTGTAGATGATTATTATTAAAATAATAATAAAAATATTAGTGAAATAATAATAAAGATATTATAATTTATTGAGGCACCTAATTACTAGATATTATTTATGAGGTTCCTAGTTAAAATAAATGAATAAAATAACATAAGACATTGCAGTCGTGTCGAAGGAATGAGTCTGGCCAAAAGATTCTTTCTAAAGTCATGGTTAAAAAAGTTAGCTTGAGAGAAAAATAAATATAATTATTACTTTAGAAGAAAATATCACGAAGTCTTGAAATCGTAGTGGAAAAGGTTCATAAGAATATAGCGTCTGCGTGGTGAGGTCGAAGCTGTGTAGAGATTAAAACTTAAAAAAATAAAGTAAAAAAATGGGTGTCACCTCAAAAGATGTTCTGGGAGGTCGTCGTTGAAACTGTGAGTTGGTCCAAAACTCACTAAAAGTCCAAGAATCGTCATTGCAGAGGTCTACTGTTGGTCTAAATTTGTCGTCGCGTCTAAGGTAATCATTTTGATTAACACTTGCAAGATTATTTTAAGAAATAGCTGTTGAAATCTAAATTTTTTTTTTCACTGAAAATAATGTGTGTCATCTTCTCTTTATCTCCAAGACGCCAGTCCCGCTTCTTTCTTCCAATTCCCGCCTCTCGGCATTTCTCGTAGAGGCCCCAAAAATCTCGCGGATTTAAGTTATAAATTTGAAATATAATATGTCTATAAATATGTGAAATTAAAGTAGAAACGAGGAATATCTGGGGGGAGGAAATAATAATTAAGAAGCTTTATAAAATCTGAATCTTTAACTAAATGAGTGCAGAATTTGATATCTGACAGTTTGACATAATATGATTATTGTTTGTAAACAAACTCAATTTCTTCTTTTTTTCCCCTTGCGGTTCTTCTAAAATTAAAATGTACGAGATTGGATTGTTATCTATGTCGTCACATCCCCCGCCTTCCCCCTCTGCTACATTCCATTTCCTTCTTCATCGTCTAGCGCGGCCATTATGATTCTCGTAGAATCTCGTAGAGGACGTTAAAAATAAAATTACACCTGATCAGTATTGTTTTAAAACGTGAACGGAATATTTGGAAAAAAAACCGGTAAGTAAATATATTCCTTGTTCTGATAAAAGTATTGTTATTGTTATCTGGTGTTTCCTTCGACGCAAAGCAATGTCCGTTGAAAACAATAAGTTTAAAAATTAATAAAACTAGAATTAATTAAATATAGTATGACATCTGGCGCATGGCGTGCTAGTCGCGTCAAAATAAATAAACACTCAAGAATTAATTAAAACTAAAAATTAAGTTATATATATATCAATAGAATTAAAATTCTTACACCATGTTTAAGATATTTAACAGCTCAATGACGTAATATGTAGTTAGTAGGTTTATGGACACCAGAAGTTATGCACTCTAATTAGAGCAAGTCAATCTAGAGTGGGTAATTTGAACAATGTCATTAAAAATAGATGTGAACACACTAATTATTAATTAGTTCTCCAAACGAAAATGTTATCGTTCTGATTATATTACTATTGAATGGAATTCAAGTAGAAAAAAATCCATCTCTTTATGATTGTGAAATGAAAATTTTGACTATGGTCATGGAATAAAAGAGTATAAGGTTTTCCACCGCGCATGTCTATTGGCAAGATTGCGAACAACCGGGTTTATACTAAGGTTGTGTTTGTATTTGTGTATTTTTTTAAATTATTATTTTTTAAGAATCAAATAACTAAAGCTATTATTTAGGCTTTTAGTGAGGATTACTCCATCTAGATATCATATTCTGAAAAATAAAAAATGGCAGCTATACACGGGAATCGAACCCGGGACCTTTGGCTTAATACGCCAATGCTCTAAACACTGAGCTATCCAGGAATCGTTCCCATGTAGTCGAGTCCCGTGTCCAGGTTTCATTTTTCAAATTTCAGAATATGATATCTAGATAGAGTAATCCTCACTAAAAGCATAAATAATAGCTTTGGCTATTTGATTCATAAATATGCAATCCCTTACAATTATAATAATTGTACAAATGGCAGCAATAAGCCAACTACCGAGTCAAAGATGGCTGCGTTATCTGATAGCTCGTGATATTAATATAATCACACACTTGTAGCCGACAATTTCAGCACGTCCATCATAGGCTCTGCCTTAAAATATGAGTGAAGAATGACCCTGGCCACGGGACGATTCCTGGATAGCTCAGTGGTTAGAGCATTGGCGTACTAATCCAAAGGTCCCGGGTTCGATTCCCGTGTTCAGGTGTCATTTTTCAGATTATTATTTTTAATTCACTTTCAATAATGTTAGTCCTTCAGCGCCAGCTATTACACTAATATCACTTATATTTGCATTAATAGAGCTCAGAGCCATAATAACATTGCCTGCGATCACATCAATAGCGCCTGTGAACGTACTACTGGCACGTGAAATCACAGTAACACTGCAATTGTCATGCTTCCTTGAATGGAATAGTTCAAATAACTAACTGTCAATATTTGAAATAAGGATAGTTTACGTTATTAATATGAGCCAGTGCTAATGGCCAGTCTCATTGTTGATTGGATTGCTGGTGACCGTGAATTTGAGGTCTGAGTACCATTTGAGTGTATTGAGGTCTGTTCTTCTTGTGGTCTTTCTATACGCAAATGTAGGTGCAATTTCTCTAAACAACCTATTTCATAACCACTTCAGTGGTCAAATGATCTAAGGTGTCACTCTTTTAATAGACTGGCCTTCTGATGAAGGGTAAATCGGCATTAGCATCCTGGTTGGGTCTAACGAGGTTGTTTTTCCATAAAGGGTTTTCCATCCTCGTTCCACGCATATGGGGGTCAATTACCTATAAAATGCTTCCTTACTTATCCCTACCTCATTAGAATAATTATAATATATGCTTATAACTTGAACAAAATGAGCTTGACTGCCGAGGACGGGGAGATCGAGGTTCGAATCACTGTCGGGTGGATTGGGTGTGGTTTTTCCTAAATGGTTCACTCCCCCTTCACGCAAATGCGGGTCCACTTCCTATAAATTCAACCTTCCCAATTCCTAATCAATTATTGTAACTAGTACTTAAGCGTATAACCCGAACGGGTGGTAAGATGCAGTGTTTAAAAAAACGTTAGTAAGAAGCGGTGATAAAAAACAAACCTTCCACAACCCTTCCGTTAGATTAAACCGTTAATTTTTTTTAGCACCACGCCCTACTACTATCAGTTCGGGTTGTACACCTAATACGTACTAATTACGACAAATATATTTTAGGGATGAGGAAAGTTATATTTATAAAACGTGTACTCACATTTGCATGGAGAGGGAGAGTGGAAAACTATTTTGTAAAAATCATCCTTAGTAACCCCGACAGAGATTAGAACCTCAATCTCCCCCTAATCGGCGGTCTAGTTTACTGCTAAACTAGCGCCCTAGACAATGTGGCCACTGAAGTTGGCTAGGACGTTAATAAACACGGTGTAAAGAATAGTAAATAAAATCACTATTAAAAACATTATATATTGGTGCCTTATGGACTAAGGCGTTAATCTCGTCTGGTCTGGTTTGCCGGTGATAGAAAGACTAGGGTTGGAATCCCGGATGGGTTTCCAACATGGTTTTATTTACTTCCTCCACGCCAACACCTGCACATGTCCTCTAAATTTTGTCTTCCTCATTCCTACCTCATTGGTGTAAGTAAGCGGATATTTTAGACTGCTAATAATACGCAGTGCAAAAAACAAACTAAAATAATAGAAAGAAACTATCAGCAGACTAAGTAAGAAAGAGAGAGAGATCCCACCACTCAACCAATAAACAGCAAATGATGAAACATTTCTTACCAATGACAGAGTCGGCAATGACGGGCACCTCGGTGCGTAGTCGACCGCTATAATGTCTGCTTTCTTTGCGCGCGGAGTTTGGGTCTTCGGGAGCTAGAAAAACACGGTATGAGACGCTTCATCAGCGATTGGGACTCAGCAAAACAACTCTTTCGAATGACACAAGATTAAGATACTTACCGACTAGATTGGCTGCAACGTTAGTATGCCTGTCTTTGACACAGGGAGGTTAGGGTACTCTCACACCTAGGAGAATCCAATAGAATCGAGGTACGGTACATATTTGCACCCATATTTGAGTGAAGAGGAAAGTCAAAATACAGTTGTTTTGAATATCAATAATAGCCAAAAGTTAGTTATTTTTTTAACAACTCTAACTACGCGACATCAGCTACAATATAGCAAAATATAAATAAATCCGTGGATTGTTGTAGCGATGGCGGCAGATTATCGCGCTGAAATGTGTTCAAAACATTTTATTGGGAAAAGTTCAATAGAATGAGTCCTCGCTAGACTTTTTAGTTAAAGGTTTATTCGTCAAAGGCTATCATCTTTATACAGGGTGGCCACTGAAAGGCTGAAGGGCTTGGAAAAGTCATTGCTTGTTCATTTTCAATATTTTTTTCACAGGTTATAGAGCATCCCTTGGAGATTAAAATGGCTACGTATGATGTCCAACAACGAGTAAAACTCATTGGGTTTTCCTATTCCAGTGTAAGATCAATTATTCAAACTCGGAGAAAATAGCGGCAACATTTATTTTATTGTCAGAGTATCTCCTAGCGATAGCAATATTCAGAACCTAATCTCATGGTTTGAAAGAATTATGGGAAAGCAGAACGCTTTAATTATTTAGATTAATACGTTATTACTTAGTTTCTTTGAAATTCATTTTTAGGCTGAGCGCTTATAAATTTGGTACTGTACTATTAAACTTGGATGCATTTGAACATTTTTGTGATTGTAAGATATCTCCAAGTATATCATCCATGATGTATCATAACTTCAATTACGTCAGAGTACGTATTATTAGCGCACGAGTGTAAGGTGCTTAATAGAAGGTTTTGACATTGCGTCCTTGGGGACTTAAATTATTGTACAGTCCAAATATTGTTGCCACGAGACGGCGGGGTTCTTATATTTTGAAAGTTATTACTGTTTCTTTAAAACATTATGATAGTACAAATAATAAAAATACTGTCTCTTTAAAACGTTATGATTGTACAAATAATTTGTACCAGGTGACTAAATATTTTAAATAGAGGTTAATTCAAATTCCGACTTTTTGAGTCGTACTTTGGTATTCACTATCCTTGATGGTAATTATGATTGTCCCTTCTGGAAGCCGTAAGATGGTGGATCTCTAGTGTATATATATATATATATTTTTTATGTATAGTCTATATATATTTATGAATTGTTATTGTTTATGTTTGATTCTTTGTTTTTCAATAAAAATATACTATTATTCTCTTGTGACTCCTCAAATATCATTTCTAAAAAAAAGGGGGGGGGGGGGTTTCAAATAAATCTGTAGCCCTAAACTAAAATAATAATTAGTTTTTCCTAATCCATTACAGCTACAAACAAAACATACTAACTTGAACACCTGCACTCAAGCTATAGAATATTTCCACAGCCTCGCTCGACGATAACACCAAGTGATATGCCAAATTCCCTCTAAATTGCCCGGAAATAACAGAGTACATAACAGTTCGTCTGATGATGCTGTCAAACCGAGGACAGTGTTCCTCTAGAATAATTATTTCGCTTCGATTCGATTCGTCTAGGTGTGAGCTGGGCCATTTAAATATGTAGAAAGAATTCTTTACTAGTTACCGTGCTTCAATTCAATTCGATTACAGTAGTTGGGAACAGGCCTTTAAGGCTGCTACTCCGAGATGATTAGTGGGAATTGTTTCACCTTAAATGCATTTAACCATCTCTTCTCTAGTCAAATTATTTCTACAATTCCTGTTATTTTCTCCAAGTTTTTCCTGTATTTTCCACCTTATTTATATATTAAATGTCCAATTTCAGTACAAGGGCTTTCATTGGTGTTTCTTGCCTCACTACCTGTTCTCGTTTAATTATACTAATAGTTTGGGGATGGGAAAGGTATAATTTAGAAGAAGTGACCCCGCATCTGCTTGGAAAGAGAGAAAGTGGAAACATGCAATTTTATATATAACAGATGTAATCTCGACACATCGTACAACCGAAATAGATTTGAACCCCAGCCTCCCGTTAACGGTAGCCAAGTGCAGTTCCTAGCGCCTTAGACCCTTCGGCCACTAATGTGGGTTTTAAGGTTTCCATCCTGTAAAGAGAGACAGGGGTGTTAATATTAGATACTTCCGCACGTTTAACATGAGATTTCTACGACCCAAATATGCCAACCAGAGGGTAAGAAGTTGACACTGGCTGGCTCTGAGGGGAAGGAGGTATAGACGGAAATGGTGGCTAAGAAAAAAGAGAGAGTGATAAACCTATGCACAAAAAGTAGTTCAAAAAGGGCAGTATACACATGAGATATGGGTGTTTTATGGAGTTTACTCACTGCTTGATAATAGTTAAAAAAACTAATGCTATTAAAATTAAAAAAAAAAATTATGCGAGCAAATTTCGTTTTAATTCTACCGCCCTCATCCCAACCCCACTATTTTAAATGTGAAGATAACCAAGACGGGTAGTAAGACGTGGAGCAGGTAAAAAACGAGAATATTGTGTAGTGCACACTAAATCATAAGGGCGGTGATCGATTCCTCCCTAACGTTGGAGGTATTTAAACAGGTGATTGGTGAAACATTTCCCGAAGACCCCCGAGCTTTTACAGTAATTTATTTTCGCCATAAAACATGAAGAGATTTCTGTTGACAAGGATGTTGGGAGTTTTAACCAAACCGATTTTCATTAAAAAAAAAATGAAACTGTATACACCAAATATGTGCTCCAAAATTTCAAATTTGAAAAATATACAAGGGTAAACTACAATTTCAGAAACTGACGAATTCTTTTGGCAATAATTTATCGAGTTCTATAGAACCGATTTTTTAAAATAAAAACGTTTACTTAAAGGATTATCATAAACAAGTTTACATATCTTTAATAGTAAAGTCGAGATTTATGCATAATTTACGTAAGTCGGTGAATGTGTATAGACGCTATTAATACAGGGTTGCCGATGTCATAATAAAGTTGTTGAGATCTCTAAAAAAAAAAGTCTTAAACTGTAGATTTGTAAAAAAAAAAACACAAAACACCTGAAACTTCGCTGATCTACCTCATTAGTAGAGTTTGTAACATACAAACTCTACTAATGAGGTAGTCAAGAAATGTGACGAGCGTTTTTACATTCTCATCTAAAGAGAAATATTGTGATTGTGAAAATTTTCGGCCTCGATATTCGTGCACCCGAAACAAAAAAATAAGGGGATTTTACATTTCTGTCTGTTCCCATGTTTTATGTATGTCTGTTTGTCTGTCTATCTGTCTATCTGTCCGTCCCTGGCCCCAGATTCGAAATGGTTTGATATATTTTGTTCATAAAAGATATTTAGATAATATACAACGTGTATCCAAAACTTTGCATCAAACTTTAGCAGGATATTCCTTGGGTGAAAAGAGAATAATTCACATCAGCAACCTAGGGTCCATCTTGAATAATAAGGGCGGTATACACCCCTAAAGATAGAGCTAAAAACGACTGTTGTGTGAAATATTATGAAAACTGCTTAGGGTATTACAACGAATATTTGTATACTACTTATTGAAACCTTTATCGTTAATAAACTAAATGTGCTGTTACCGTTACTCACCCCCATCATGTAAAAAAGACGGGGTTGTAACACTTTTTTCTATAGAACTATTGCCAATTTTAACTTAAGATTACAAAACATGGAGTAAAAATTAACAAAAAAGGTGTCTTTAAGATACTGTCTATTTTTCCCCGTTTCCGAGATAATCACACAAGTTTGAGCTTAGAGACAAATGTATCTAACACACCTAGCAACACAGCTATACTTCAAGACACCTTTTTTTGTTAATTTTTACTCCATGTTTTGTAATCTTAAGTTAAAATTGGCAATAGTTCTATAGAAAAAAGTTTTACAACCCCGTCTTTTTTACATGATGGGGGTGAGTAACGGTAACAGCACATTTAATTTATTAACGATAAAGGTTTCAATAAGTAGTATATAAATATTTGTTGTAATACCCTAAGCAGTTTTCATAATATTTCACATAACAGTCGTTTTTAGCTCTATCTTTAGGGGTGTATTATTATTCAAGATGGACCTTAGGTTGCTGATATGAATTATTCTATTTTCACCCAAGGAATAGCCTGCCAAAGTTTGATGCAATGTTTTAGATACACGTTGTATAAGGTTATACCTCGGGATATTTCTTTAATTTGAACCCAATCTCTTAAATAACTGACAAGTTATTTTTTTTTAATTCCAAATTTTTCGATAATAGCTTTAGAGATTTGATTTAAAATGGAAGCCAATGAAACAAAGCTTTGATTTACTATACCCTGAGTTTCATAGGAAGCCTGTTTTTTTTAAGCTAGAAAAAGCTACTATATCTACTTTAACGTATCCATACGTCAATTCATGGGATTTGCAGGCGTCACTTTTGCTTATCAATAACAATAAAATAACACTAATAAATATAGTAAAATGTTATCAATGTTGGCCGCAAATGAATACATTTGTATTTTATAAATCGGGTTTCCTATGAAAATCAGGGTATAAGAACCCCAACATGAGTCTAGTATAAACATTGCTAGGTACCCCCAACACGAGGCTAGTCTAAACATTTTTCACTAAATCTCTCATCAATCATTAATCTTTCCTACAACTATAAATCTTTGCTTTGAATTTTATTCCAGTTTATAAGGCTGATAACTTTTTCAGATCGTATTTCACGTTACGGCCTCATACGAGCCTTGAAATAGCAGCGAAAATAAAAGAAGAGGACTTACATTAAGCAAAGAAACAAGACAAAAAAAAAAGGAGCGTAAACTACGATTCATTACCCGGAAACCTTTCCAAGTTGTATTGAGAAATTAAAACAAAAAAGTTGCTTTTTTTTTCAGTTCAAGTTAATTAGTACCATAGCCCATAAAGGTGAGCACGTGAATCAAACGTTAAACTCATCTAGTCTCTTTTTATAGTGACGGGGATACCGGAGATCGAATCCCGACTGGTTGCACTGAGAATATTTTTCCTAAATAATTTCTCACATTCCCTTTACGTAAATGCGTACACATATTTCTTAAACCATTACCGTACTCATCTCTATCTTATTAGTGTAAGGTAAATAAGGATATCACGGCTGGGTAGTAAGGCTTGGTTGCGTAAACACTAATATAATCCCAGTTACTATAGTTAATACTACTACAAGTAACTTATGTCGCGTCGGTAATTTAGTGGTCAGCGATGGGAAAAGCTGAGCTTAAAGCTTTTTTATGGCAAGTGGTAGCGTCGCACCCCCCCTTACCCCTTCCACAATATCGTTTTCTTTCTCCCAATTATTATACTACTATAAAGCCACATGGCTGATTTCACTCACTCACTCACTCACTCACTGACATTGTTTAAACACTTTCAGATGAGCTAGAAACTTGAAATTTGGCAAACTTATAGCCTCTAGCCTGTAACCGACGGGAAAATTCCAAAAAGTTAAAAAAACAATTTTTAACCCCTGAAAAAAAAATCAAAATGACGGAGCAACTTTAAAGTCGTTGCGGACCTTTCTTTGGAGATCTCTTGTGGCTAAACGGTAAGACCTATCAAAAAACGGATTGCACCAGCAGCCACGGATTTGGCGAGATAGAGCTAGATTTTTTGATTTCAGGTAAATTTTGCACATTTTCCACACATTAAAAATAATTTCTGACACTTTATGGGACAGATAGAATCATAAAATTTGGCAGGCATATTAGCACATCCAATGGCCATAACCGTGACAAATTTGATGATTCTAGCTTCCCTACAAGTATGGAGAAACTAAAATAATGTGTGAAAAATACAATACAATACCGGTAGCTTTAAGTTGTTACGTTCAAAACAACGCTGGAATTACATTAGTTTACATCCACTTGCAAAGAAAACTCACTGGGGGTTTGGGGGCGGAGCCTCCAACGAGCAAAGCGAGTTTATGTAACATCATCCCTTCTACAGGTAAGCGCTGATGCATTATCCTTCAAACTTACCTTTTTATCCTATCTTAGATATGATAATCGAATAAATTGATAAATGACATCTGGACACGGGAATATAGCCCATGTCCGAGTGTCATTTTTCAACGTATTCGATTATAATTGATATGCTACTCATTTCCATAATTATTCTCATTCATCCCACAAGCTCTGCCTTTCATGCATACAATCGGTACCGGGTAGTGATACAATCGGTAGCGGAGTAGTGATACAATCGGTACCGGGTAGTGATACAATCGGTACCGGGTAGTGATACAATCGGTAGCGTAGTAGTGATACAATCGGTACCGGGGTAGTGATACAATCGGTACCGGGTAGTGATACAATCGGTACCGGGTAGTGATACAATCGGTAGCGTAGTAGTGATACAATCGGTACCGGGGTAGTGATACAATCGGTACCGGATAGTGATACAATCGGAACCGGGTAGTGATACAATCGGTACCGGGGTAGTGATACAATCGGTACGGGTAGTGATACAATCGGTACCGGGGTAGTGATACAATCGGTACCGGGGTAGTGATTACCTAATCGGTACCGGGTAGTGATACAATCGGTACCGGGTAGTGATACAATCGGTATCGTAGTAGTGATACAATCGGTACCGGGGTAGTGATACAATCGGTACCGGATAGTGATACAATCGGAACCGGGTAGTGATACAATCGGTACCGGGGTAGTGATACAATAGGTACCGGGGTAGTGATACAATAGGTACCGGGGTAGTGATACAATCGGTACCGGGTAGTGATACAATCGGAACCGGGTAGTGATACAATCGGTACCGGGGTAGTGATACAATCGGTACCGGGTAGTGAGACGTGGTGCCAACAAAAAAATAAAATATTAGCCTGAAAATCTAGTTTAAATAAATTATAGCATAATGTCTTCAAAATATTATATATTTGAACATCTAAAAAATATCTACTGATTAGCCGTAATAGTTATCATTTTGTAAAAAAATGAAACATTAATAAAAACATTGTATTAATCAGTGTAGTTTAAAGAAGGTTTTATATCATGTTTAGAATAAAAATGTGACATCATTAAACGTATTATCCCTTCTTATGACCAACACTATGATTATATTATAAGAATTTAAATAAATTATGCAACACAATTGCAAATAGCATACTTTCTAATATATTATAGTAACTAATAACATTTTCATAAACCAATTATTAGTAAACAGCCCCTTAGTAAGTTTTCCACATAAAAATAAAATTATAATTTTGTAAATTTTAAGAAATACCCGCTAGATATGTATTTTGAAAAAAAAAAAAAGATAGAGAATTTTTAAGAAAAATCAAATTTTCAAAAATCACTCATCAACAACAACAAAAATCATACTAATACATAATGGCTATGGGTTTTTTTATAGTTGAATTTTCAAAAATAATTTGTATGATACCCTTAGCCTTAGAGATAGAATAAAAAGTTGACATTGGGGTATGACAATATAACATCTAAATATCAAATCTGAATGAAAATCATTAAGCCGTTTTGTCTGTAGCGTCAGATAAAGATAGAGGATCATAGGGACATATAGTTATAAGACCCTCCTTTTTGAATTTGGGGGCACACAAAACGTCAAGATATATCCTAATCTCCAGGTCATAAGTTATCACGATCACAATACATCCTCTGTATGAGAAAATCAAAAACTGTTTTTACAGTACATTAATTTATAAATTCACGATAAAAATATATATAGCCAGGTTTTATAGTCAAAGTCATATTTGAGGCCTCTTTTTGTGACTTGGACTGCACGTTTAACACAAGGGTTTTTAATAAAATAATAATCTAAGATGTAATAGGGATGATTAGGATAATTTATAGAAAGTGCACCTGCTCTATCGCTGAGAAAGGATGGGAATACCAGAAGGGGGTGGCAACCGATTACTATAACTTGTTAATAATTAATTAATTTGGCACCGCGTCTTACTACCCGTTCAGGTTATACGCTTAAGTACTAATTAAGCTAATGGGTTAGGAATTGGGAAGGTTGATTATAGGGGAAGTGAACCCGCATTTGCGTGGAAAACCATTTAGGAAAAACCACCCCAATTCACTGGACCGAGATTCGAACCTCGATCTCCCCGTCCTCGGGCATTCGAGCTCAACATGACTAGCGCGTTAGCTAACTACGCCACCGAGGCGGTTTCTAACTTGTTAAACAATAAAAGCAAACAGAATACTTTTAAATTATTCATTATGATCTTTTAAATGCAGTATGATATCTAAAAGGGACTTAAGTTAACCAAGGGCAATATAATTATTTAAAATAAATCTATAGTTAATCAATGTTTACAAAAATCTCATATGTTTATCTAACATCTGTTGCAACTGGCATCACCTGTCAAAAGTGACAGCTGCAGAGCATACGTATACATGCCAGAAGATTTGATATCATTTGTAGCTGTAAAATAAATTCTTTCCTCCTGCAATTAGGTTCTTTATATAGAGCCAAGGTCCTTTCTATGGTCATAAAGTCCTTCCAATGGTGATAAGGTATTTCCTATTCCTATGTCAATAATATTATTCCTATATCTTTAAGGTACTTCCTATGTCGATAAGATTTTTACCATGTCGATTAGGTCCTTCGTATAGCGATTAATGTCCTTTCTATGGTTATAAAGTCCTTTCTAATACAACAATGTCCTCACTATGGTGATAAGGTCCTTCCTGTTCTAATAAGGTAATTCCTATTGTGATAAGGTCTTATGTCGATCGAGTATTTTATATAGGGTATTCCTATATTTAGCTGACTAAGTGTGTATGAGATAGTCCTTGTATCCAGGAGTTAGTCCTGTTTAAAGGGTTGGGAGTGTTCTGCTATTGCCTCGGCTTAAGCTAGTAAAATCATATATGCCTACAGATATAGCCATGTGTTTAGAATTTACACATTAACTACACAAATAAATCCCCAAAAAACATGACGAAGTGTACATCAGAACACTTTAAACAAAAAAGCCTAAAATAAATATCTGTGTATTTTAAAATAATACTAACAACACATAATTTTAGGAAATATTTAATTTATAAACTACTCACGTATTTATTTATCACGTAAGAAAAACATTTAATACGATATTTTATTTAAAAAAATTGTTTTCTATAAGTTCGTAAATTTAATGTACAGTACACTAAAAATTAATATCGTCCCAATTAAACTTTGCGATAGTTACGTTCTACAAACACATTGATAAACTCTGTTAATATCCTTTCTATTTTTATTTAAATTGGCATCTGACACTGATTTGTGCTCATTCGGCTGGTTAAACCGTTTAGGTTCGTTAATTAGGTCTTGAGGCGTGCAACGCGAAGCGTGGCTGCCTCAACATGTTTTTAAATATCTAAGTATTTAATGTGAACATTATAAGGAAAAGGCAATTTTAGCCCTTGACAAACAAAATAATTTAAGCTAGGACAACAGAACTTGGTGCTAGTCTCCAAGCTTGATAACCAGAAATTTCTAGATTTCTATCAGCGTAAAAATGTGAGCCTAAACAAAGTATTAATTTACAAGAACACCCACAACAAAATATTTTACCATGACTCCTGACAAATTTGATGGGATGTATTCATTTGGTAACAAAAACAGGAACAAAATTTTTTACTTTCTCGCTATCTTACAGGTAGAGAAAGTATTGTGATCGTCAAAAAAATCTAACTCGAGATTTTGATGAATCTCGACGTTTCATAACCCCCCCGAATCCGAAAAAGTGGTTTTTGAATTTCCTTCTGTCTGCATGTACCTCTGACTAGAGCCTAAATTATTTTACCGATTGGGCTTAAACTTGGTATCTAGGGTTTTCATAGGGTTGCCCCGAGGGATTTTTGTAATTGGATATCCAACCCTAAAATTAAGGGTAGCTTACTGAAGGGAAAAAAAGAGAAAAAGTCGATTTC
The DNA here is from genome assembly GCA_033556935.1 of Timema podura. NCBI lineage: Eukaryota > Metazoa > Arthropoda > Insecta > Phasmatodea > Timematidae > Timema > Timema podura. The sequence goes on along the minus strand of JAVRXN010000008.1, from coordinate 9,248,107 downwards.
AAGAATGTAAAACTCAGAATAAACAAAACAATAATTTTATCGGTTCTCTATAGGCGTGTTTTCGCTGTTGACCTGGTATCGAGGTTAACGAAATGTTTATGACGGAGACGATACCAGAGCTCGGTTTGGCAACGCTTTCCTTGACCAGACTAAACAGAATGGTTACGACCAATGAGCAGAGAATTTGTCCACCAATTTCAAAACAGCTTCACTCCTCATGTTAGATCCAAACAAGTGTAACATCATATTCAATGGATTATAATCTATACAGTATATAAATTAAAATATACAGTAATTACCATCTATAAATTCATGACAGTAAGTAGGTACTTACTTAAAAAACGTTTAGTTATGGATAAATAAAAGTTAGTATTATTATATGACCTAGCCCTATTTACTATTACATACGTACGTTTTATATACAGTAGCCCCATGGCTTCTTTGGTGCTGACTTACACCTCACAGCTGACGGCTTTGAAAAGCTACCAGACCAAATTATGTATCCCTACGCCGAACCATATGCTCTGCAAAAAAACATGTGTTTAGCAGCTGTCACCTCTGACAGCCAAAATTTAGGTATATACCTAAATGTTGACTGTCAGAAGTCAGCTGTGAACTGTCAGTCAGCACCAAAGAAGCCATGGGGCTACTGTACATAAAACATAAAATACGTATGTAATAGTAAATAGGGCTAGGTCATATAATAATACTAACTTTCTTTTATCCATAACTAAACTGTTTTAATATTAGAACTAATATAATATATAGATATATATTATATATATATAACTAATATAATATTAGAACTAGTCAAAATAAGTACCAATCTAACTAATATTAAAATTAAGATTTGCAGTACATGTAGGTTTACATAAATTAACCTAACAGCTGTTAGATCTACCCTACCCCCAACCGCCACTTTTGTTTACGAAAAACAACACAAATTCGTTTCCGCGCTCCATCTTGGTTACTTGGTGTCGTCTTGTATATTTTAGTATAGCGCCGTACTTGAGGTGAGCTAAAGCTAAGTCTTACTTTGAAAGTGTATTTGAACGCCCACAGAACACTGGAGATCAGTGTGTCTTATCCAAGCAGGGCTTTGGGAGGTTTGCTAGGTCTTCCCAGGTCAATCACATAGTTCCCAAGCTCCTGAATGAGATGTTTTGCTGAGCCCGGTATCTTGTCATGGAATTAGAAGGACTCACGACTTCCAAAAGTGATTTTTGATACTCGATATTTCATATACATGAACAAAATCCTGTTGTAAATGTATTAGGTTGCGTCAGCAATGATTGTCGAACACCCGTTCTGAAATACCTTATATTTGGTTCTCCAAGCACCCCAATGATACACCTTGCCGTGGTGCATGCCAGATAACTGGGGCGTCCCTCTACCTGGCATGGTGCCAAGGTCAAACATCGGCAGCTTCAGTTCAATGTCAAGTTCAACAAATGATCATTGGTGATCCATTATAATTTCGTATCCCTTGAGGTATTTAAGTGAGTTCGAACTTGCTACTAATAATTATACTATATTCTAACTGTCCATGGTTTTCTATTTTTACTTTACTATTCTTTAGCATGTAGTTTTAATTTTATAATTCATTGAAGTGTTCGTTCAATCCAATTAATTTCATATTCACTTTGGCAAAAAATAGTGAGAAATATATTGCACATGAGAAATATTAACATTTCTCGCGAATTTACCATAATTATTGTAAGCATTTTTAGCCTTACCGCTTTCCTAATGTATTTTATGACTTAACAAGTCCGTTAAATATAAACATTTGCTAAAATTAAGGTAGCATAGCATTTGGGATTGTATTGAGACCTAATATAGATTTGTGAAACTGTTTTGAATTTAATACCACGTTATAATAATTATAGGTACTGTACTTTATATATTCTTATTTAAGCTCAATATATTTGATAACATAAATTAAATACATTGCTATGCACGTTTCCTGAGAGCTTAAGGAAAAAAAAATATTTCCAAAGGCTAGTCACAATAACATATGGGATTGTTTTAAATGAAACTCCAAAAAGTTTCCTGCACAAAGTTTGGTTTTGGGGGCTTACTCACAATATTTTAACTCGTATACATTTGTTTTTAGTTAATTACTCTGATTAGTTTGTAATGAAGACCAACTATAGAGCAAAGGGATCCTGGTTAGATGTCATATGTTAGTATTGGAGTTATGATTTATCCTCTTTCTCAATTATTAACTTAGAATCGGGAGTAGGATGGTTTCGTGTTAACGAGTTGTTTCAGTATCAAAGTATCAGTTTCAATATTTCTTGAACTATGCACTCATTTTTAATAAAATATTAAAAATTGAATGCATATTATTGTTTGGAATAGTGTCACCTATAAGTAAATGGAATAAGGAATGTAATCAAAATGATTCAATTTAAAGAAAATACCTAGAATTGAGTTTACTAAGAAATTATCTAAGATCGATATTATCCTCTTATATTAAAGAATGGGATTTTATATTTAAGTGTAACATTATAAATAGTAATTGCACTAATTTGCTTCATTTTTAAATCCGTTCAAAATTAATCATCAATCAAACTAAAATGTGTAAATAGAGATCATATACCTAAGAACACCCTCAAGTATGTTTTTGAATTGAATTTATTTTTAAGAAAATCTGCTGATTTATAAATGTACGTACCTAAAAAGAGTAGCATTGAATATTTAATTTTTTTAAATATATAATAAAACTCTATTATAGTTCGTTTGTGCACCACATATAACTAATCAAGATAACCGCATTTTGTTAAACTAATTGATTAAGGATAAGAAGGAATAATGTTTAGTAGATGTACCCATATTTTCTTGGAGAGAGATTGGAAACATATTTATGAAAACCCACATAATTACACGTAATTGAAATTTGAACATTGAATTTCCCATACCCGGCAAATAAGACTAAATGACACCGACGCCTAGTCTGTTTTCCAAACGATGTTATTCCAAATATTCAAAGTAACACTGCCTATTTCAAATTTCTCAAACAATCATAAATGTTTAATTAATTTGTAATAGTAGTATTTGCTTGGTTTTAAAAATAAAAATAAAAAAATAGAGAAGAGATTCTTTATTCTATCAAAATAGATTCTACTTCTAATCTCACCCCTTACAAAAACTACCCCACTTTGAAAATGTGCTAATTGTGACCTTGAGATGTCCACGTTACGAGTCCTAGCCAACCTTTTTATCTTATGAATGGACGCCGATTATCTTGTCAAACCGTGCACAGAACTTTGGTAAAAATAAAAATAAATAGGTGCTTTCTCTTAATGCGTTCAAAAATATTTGTCTTCGCATATTTTTGTTTTAACTGTGTGCGCACGTGTTAGGATATAGTTCCTACTAAACATTTTGTTTAATAGACCATTTGATGCAAATTCGATCTAACTCAAAACAATGATGTATTAACCAATCAAGAATTAGACTAGTCATTTTTGAGTTACACCACGTCTAACTACCCATCTGAGCTAAATTCATACTTATACTATTGATATATATGGATTAATAAGGTAAGAGTTATATGAAAAGTATCCGCATTTGCATGAAGGAAGAATTCAAAACATTTAGTAAAATCCATCCTGAGTACACCCAAATGGGATTTTAGCGAAGTTATCCCCATATTCAACATTCCAGAATATTGCAATAGTGATTGATGCCTTAGAACATGTGACCACTGAAGTGTGTAACTTTGATAAAGAAGTAAGTAATCTAATACTGGTTGAAGTCAAGTTATTATAATATTTCATAAAAGAGCTAATACAATTTTTCTAGAAATTTGTCCATACAATTGTGTAGTTTTGCTGCCTCGGAAATGATCAAACCCTTTAAAAATCAAGTTCAGTATTACTAACTGTTGATTCGAATCCATTTCGGATGGAAACTTAACCACACCCGGGGAAAATATACTACATAGGAAAATTTGTTTAAAGTATGGGGGACTCGTAAAATACAGATATCACTCCAAACCTATATCGTGCTATACACGAGGAGCAGCTCCAGTTCTCACTAATGAACCTTACTCTCTCGCCTGACATACAAGTAACTCGTCAAGGCGCTATGGTGTTGGTTCTACTATAAAGATAGTTCTAAGCATCATATTTAAAGCTGGCTATCAAATGTTAGAGTTGCCATTTGCAAAAGTTTGAAAAACGAGCTTTACTGTGACCCTCAATTTACATATATCTGTTCCAGAAATTATCACATGTATAGAGATTCTACTCCAGGGTCACAGCTGAACTGAGTCTATAATTTGAGCCCTAGTTCTATTTTTTAAAGCTCCTCACCTTACTACCTCTTCAGGTTATACGCCAATGAATTAATTACACTAATGGGTTAGGGATTAGGAAGGCCCAATTTAGAGGAAGTGCACCCACATTTGAGACGAGGGAAAGTGTAAACCATTTAGGAAAAACCACCCTCAGTGCACCCGAATGGGATTGAACCCTGATCTCCCCGTCTTCGGCAGTCTAGTCCACGAGATTAGTGCGTTAGACCACGCGGCCACCGAAGTGGGTCCTAGTTCTATTCCCCAAATTAAATAAATATAAATGAAAGTTTTTCCTTTGCGTCTTTGTTGTTCTAGTTTAAACTGACGAATAACGCATCCATTTTGGCTCTCTCTACCCCTAGCATTTGAGTTAGATGTCCACATAGCAGTGGCACAGTCATTCTATAAAGCTTGAAAATCAAGCTCAGTTGATCGATGTGGTCCACAACTCTTCCGAGGACAAAGCGCCCTCTCTTAAAAAATTCTATGGCTACAAATTGCTTGTCCTGTGACCTGAAAATTGCTCTTTTTTAATAGACCCCTCCTCTGTTCCTTTTTGGCCCTAGTACTGAGTCTGGGTTTTGTTTTTTTGGTTTGTTTGATTATTCTCTCATGCCTGCGACAAAGAATGAAAAGATTCCTTGTCTGTGTATTTTTGGTTTGTATTTTTTCCTCTTGTAAATGGGGGGGGGGGTATGTTTAGTGACGCTACGGTATGCGGTGATATGGTTTCCTGATTCTAGCCGAGGTGAATCTAGGTGAGGTAAGGTATAAACTGGGGGGGTTGTACTTGGTAATGAATCGTTTAATCGATTTATGGCTCGGTGGATAATGATGGGTGCGCCTTAAGAGAAGATTAGTGACTAGTTTATTCTTTTTTATTTTTAGGTAGACTTAGCTCGCATCGGTGGTCACGCTGAATAAACGTCAAGCTCGTCTAGTCAGGTTTGCTATTTGACCAGTTGTCCAGGCGTACTGATGATGGTTTTCCATTCTCTTTACACGCAAATGAGGGTACTTTTAATATAAATTATAACTTCATAGTCCCTACCCCATTAGTGTAAATATGCGGATAATAATGATGGGTAGAAATACGCAGTGTATGTAAAATAATTATAATTGGCAATTATGTTTATTTAATTAAATCAATATTTTAGACCTGAGATATATCTAATACATATTAAATCTGTTATATATTGCGTCTTAGTACATACTACCCGAAATAAACTACACTGATGATATAAGACTGAGTTGTGTCAAGTTTAGAGGAAATTTACCTACATTTACGTGAAACAGGAGTGATACACCAATTAGGAAGAACCATCCTAGAACATACAGCCAGGATTATATTCCTAACTTTCCTATCAGCAATATCAGGCTAATCGAGTCTGACATTTAGTCCGCGTGTCCATTAATGTGTTTATATAGATAGCTTAGTTTGGTTTTAGTTTCATGATTTTTTATCTTCTTAACCTCATATACAAATGTTTATATATATAATATACATATGTTTATAATTATATATACATATATACTTGTCTTACCTGCTACATAAGGTTAGCACATAATACTAATTAAGTACTAGTTGAACACACACAAAAAAATTAAACTTTGGAGTATAATTTGATTAGTCCATAAAAAAATTAAACTAAAATATATTTTTCATAATTTTTAGCTTCAAATTAAATTTAAGGCTGTTTCTACATTAAGAATCACATAACATTTATTGGCACAGTTTAAAAAAAATATGAAATGTTTACTTTCTCCTACAAATAATGGAATGTTGACATATAAATCTGTATTAATTTATTCCAAAAGATAGAATTAGTCATAGTCGTTTGGTCATAGTGTAAACATCTATGATTGATCTTTATGCTGGATGTTAGTCTTCTGATAGGGAAAGGAATGCAGGTGTGTTGTATAAACGAAAGTGGTTACCTTGTTCATATATTTTTGTTCAAACGATGATAAAAGTAATAGACCTACCCCATTTTTATACTTGAATCATTAGAGAGCAACAAACATAAAATGCTTCTAAGTAATCAGCGTGTGTACTACAAATTGAAAGTTTAATGATTGTACAGTACATTTTTAAACAGTTTGACATATTTTTTAACGACGTTGCTCAAGGCCGTAGCCAGCCAATAATTTCAGGGGGGGTTTGGTGGGCCCATCCCCCAATTGACGGAGGCTAGAAAAAATTCTAAAATTCTAAATAATACAACTTTGGAAGCCCCTCTGAAGTGCTTTTTATGGAAACACAGCCCATTAATTTGTACTTGTACCTTAATTTTGATATTGTTTGAACCATAAATAAAGCCATATATATTTTGTTAATAAAATTTTGGGGGGGGTGAGGTTAACCCCGACCCCCCCCCCCCGACTACGGCCTTGACGTTGCTCACTTGGAAGTTTCGAAGCTATTTTGCGAAGCAGGTTGCATCTTAACTTGACGCACCTAAGCAATCTAAAGCACTTGACGCCAATATACGAAATAGAAAGATTGGGATGAAAATGAGCATTTCACCCTGCGAGGCTTCTTGTTTATCTACTGATAAAACTTCCCCTCTCCCTCTGACGAGTTTACACACTCAATATACTGTTTGCGTCTTGAAAATATTGACTTGCTTTTTAAGATTACCTTTTCATTGTGTCCTAATCTAGCTAGACAAATGCTACCATAGACCTTTTGAATCTCCATCTGATAGGAAGACTCCTACAGGCCATTTACATCACCAAGCCAAAATAACCCAAGTTTTAGATGAGTTATAAAAATACGTTTACAAACAAAAAAAACCTCAAGATAAAAATAATATTTTTCTGACAGTGTAGGACTATTTTTAGAATTTTTTAAAAATTTATGATTTTTGTTTAAACGTTATATCCTTCAAACTCGCTGAATAAAACGTAACTTTACTAACGTGGGAGATCCTTTCATCTCCCCTGCCGTGACGTCATGGGAAGGGAAAGTCCTTAAGCTATATATATATATATATAATTCATTAAATTAAAATTTAATCTTTCAAATTTTATTTTAAAAAGGTATTTTGTTTTACTTTTGTTTGAAATACATTATTATTATTTATTATTTATTTTATTCTTACTACCGTTCGGGTTATACGCTTAAGTACTGATTACGATAATGGACTTAGGAATTGGGAAGGTTGAATTTAGAGGAAGTGAACCCGCATTTGCGTGGAGGGAGAGTGGAAAAACCCATTTAGGAAAAGCCACCCCAGTTCACCCGACCGGGATTCGAACCTCGATCTCCCGTCCTCGCAGTAGGGCTCAACACGCCTAGCGCGTTAGTCAACTACGCACCGAGGCGGGTCTTTGAAATACAAGAAATTATTGCTCAATTTCCTAACCTAAGACAGTTTGTATATATTCTGAGAATGTGTCTATTCTTGAACATAGCCGCGATCTATGACCTGTGT